>BGPR01004804.1:2109-29555 GCA_013235015.1 Araneus ventricosus
CATCCTTTTCAGCGCAATTAAAGAAATGAAGCAGGAATAGGAGAATGGACTTGTTTGTAATCAAAGAGAAATGAAAGCATCCTTCTTTTCAGCATCCTTTTCAGCGCAATTCAAGAAATTAAGCAGGAATAGGACAATGAATTTGTTTGTAATCAAAGAGAAATTAAAGCATCCTTCTTTTTAGCATCCTTTTCAGCGCAATTAAAGAATTTAAGTAGGAATAGGACAATGAACTTGTTTGTAATCAAAATAAAACTTTGTCGAATTGATTTCTAGGAAAGGAGAGTTGAAGTTCTATGATACATATTCATATTTGTATGTAGTCTCTTAAGAACAACGTTTCATAGAAAAAAAAGAATCCTCAAAAATTCTGCATCTTGTTATCCAACAGGTTATTACAGAAAATAATTTTTAATAGTTTAGTTTAGTTATATTAACACCCCGTTTCTGAAGCAACTAGAGGTCTATTTTGGGACAGATCTCGTAATTTCGAAGAGCGGTAAGATGACTAGGACGACACCTGAATTGGCACCTCTCTTTCCAAACTTCCGTACGACACTAATGGGAATAATTTATTGGAATAAATTTCTTCATTTTATGTCAAATGAATGTTTGTACATTTTTTTAAAAGAATAGAAGGCCTCATAGCTTTTATATGAATCGCTACAAATGCAGAATGAGTGTACCTAACTAAGAGGACAAAGAATCATTTTAAATATATATTTTTTAAAATATTTTTCTGAACTCACCTAGGATTTTCAAAGGTTGTTTGGGGTTGCAGTAGGCTAACCGTGGCAATATGCCGGCATTGAATTTGTAACGTTGATTTAACCCATTATCTGCCATTGTCCCTTTTTGGGGACGCTTGTTTTCGTTTCATTCTAGCCTAAACAGTGTAATTTTTTAGCTCTGATTTTTGCATCTAAATGTTGAATTGACAGCTATAAAAGTCACAAACTCCATAAAAATAACTTTTAGTTGAAAAGATAATTAATTTTAATTGAAAATATAATTAATTTCAGTTGAAAAGATAATTAATTTTAATTGAAAAGATAATTAATTTCAATTGAAAAGCTAATTAATTTCAATTGAAAAGATAATTAATTTCAATTGAAAAGATAATTCATTTTAATTCTAAAGTAATGAATTAATACTAATTAAAAATTCAGAAATAGCACCTTTCTTTCATATTTCATTCATGTTATCATATTCATGTATTTTTTTGTTGAAAAAGTGAAATAATAAAATGATGGCAGATAAATGGTTAACAGTAGTAAAGAGAAATGCTCTGCATCTCCAATAGAACATAAAATTTATTTCTAAAATAGGAAATTACAAACAGTATCAATAACACTTTCAAAGACAAAACCAATAGCAAAGTATCATTCAGACACACGTTTGCTTTTTACTTTCTCGTATACAAAGTATACAAAGAGAAAGTATTGTAATCGACAAAAAATTCGAACTCGAGATTTTGACGAAACTCCACGTTTTAGACCTCCCTGAGTCCGAAAAACACAATTTGGGAATTGTGTCTGTGCGTCTGTCTGTCTGTCTGTGAACACGATAACTCGAAAACTATTAGAGCTACGGGGATGAAATTTGGTATATGGTCTTTAAACATAATTTGTAGGTTTCTATCAAATTTCAAACAAAATCCGTCAACGGGAAGTCCGTCTGTCTGTATGTCCGAAGTCATGCGAACACTATAACTCAAAAACTTGAATAGCTAGATGGATAAAATTCTGTACACAGTTTTATCGTCATAAATGTAGGTCCGTATAAAAGTTTGGGCCAAATCCGTCAAAGGGTTGACTGTCTGTCGGTCTGTATAATTTACTATTGAAACCAATCCATTATCTCCACGCGCATGCATATTAGAAGATATCTTCTGTGCAGGCGAAAGGAGCGAATTACGTCAGTTTGACCTTGAGACGGCAAGAGTGAAATCTAGCAGTGTGCGATAGATATGTGTTTTAATCGGCAGGCATCGAATTTGATTCCTTACCTAGATATTTTTCAATCACTATAATGAAAAACCTTCTGATAGTTGGATTCTGGATAACAGTAGGTTCGAATTTTTTTAGCCAGGCGGCGGAAGGAGAAACGGCACCTTTTGGGGGAAATATACGAGAAAATTTAGGGGAGAGCACTCCCGCTGGTTATAATCGTGACTGGTAAAACAAAGTTATAGAGATCTCCACGCCACAATCAAGCAGGAAGTGGGATGTGTAAACTTTTGTTGCATGGTTAAAAGCTATGTAAGCATATTAATGGATTTAGTCTTGAAAATATTTTCTGTTATTAAAATAAACGACTATCTGTAATCAAAATTTACTATGGATAAGTTCTCTATAATTCAATTCGTGACAAAATACAAGGTGGTTATAAATTATTGGACCCATTTAAAAAATAAATAATAAAAAAACTAATAATGTTACAACTACGGCTTTTTTAAATGAGAGCCCATTTTAAAAAAGTTTTTTTTCCATATAGGTAACGTGCCCTTACGCTGGTCTAGGGGGTCGTAAATTATTGGACATCTCCCATTTTTTGTGAGCCATTATCTACAAAATTTTAATTCCAGAAGAAAAATAAAGGCATATATTTGTAGGGGATTTTACGATATTTAATTTGTTAATTCACATGTAGTATGAAATCTAGATATTTTTCGAGATATTCAAGAAAAAATAAAATGGAAACCAGAAAATGCACATCTGCTGATGAGTAGCCATTTCGTATGGAAATAGGTTCAGCTGATTTCAAAATTTAAAAAAAATACTAATAATGTTACTACTAGGTTTTTTAAATGATAGAATAAAATAGCCTTTTTTTTAGGTAAGTTGACCATGACGGCGTTCTAAATTTGCTACAGAGAGAGCTTTCCGTACGCAATGGCAACCGATCAGCAGAAGTCGATGCGCGTTTTTTGATTTCATTTTTTAGTTTTTCTCGAATATCTCGAAAACTATTCAGTTTTCGAATTACAATTGATTTAGTAAATTAAAAAGTCCCTACAGAGACATGCTTCTATTTTTCTTCTAGAATTAAAAGTTTCGTAGATAATGGCTTTCACAAATGGGAGATGACCAGTAATTTAAAAACCCCTTACCTACCTACCCGTAATGGCACGTTACCTATATGAATAAAAAACTTTTTAAAATGCGCTCCCATGAAAAAAAGCGTAGTTATAACATTATTAGCTTTTTTTATTAATTTTTGAACTGGGTTCAATATTTTATGACCACCATATACTGTCTCTTTAAATTAACATACAAACTAATTAATATAGCATAAATAAAATGTCATATGCGTGTAATCAATGAATGCACCATTGTTAAATTTGTTAAAAAATTTTACATTTTTTATTTTAATTATAATTGATAATTTTTTATATTTAATTAATTCATATATGAAGTAAAAAGTGAAATTACGTTTCACTAAACTTTTTTTCAAAAATATTAAAAACAGACATTGAAGGATTGATATTAAAAACAAATAAGTGAAAATTTTTAGCTGATTCAATGATAAATATACCTCATTATTTTAATTAGTTTACCTTTCAGCTATAGTTCACATTGTATACTGAAGATGAAGAGCAATACCTGAAACTTTATTTAATTTTGTTTCTAATTAAAAGGTAGAAAGTTTACTAATTAGATCTCATAGTTTGTAGAAATTCTCGAAATGCGAGGCAGTTAAGATTCAATCTTTCTCAGGAAGTTAAATGAACCACTTTTATTTTTAAATCAAATTAGAAACTTGACGCTCAAATTGAATCTTCATATTAATTACTTTAGAGTCCAAATTTAATACTAATTTAGTGCAAAAAATAAATTATTTTTGAATATGAATTCGTTTTTTCCTTAAAATTTTCATTTACAAAATAAGACTCTTAATTTATTGCTTTTTCTGAAATTTGCATAAATTACTTTGATTCTTGTCTAACCTCCCATAAATGTAGCACCCAGAGTTAAAGTGAACCAAGTCCCATGAGATTGAGTTCTGAAGAACAGATCTCAAAGTTCATCAGCTGCATTTAAAATAACAGGGGAATTCTAACTCTTCTTGCTTCCTGGTGGACACAAATTGAACTACTAACTAGAATCATTATTACACAGGAAATATAATATTTCTGCACTACCATGGCAAAATGAACACAGCTAAAAATGGTTCACTTTTACGCTGACCCCTCCAATTAATAGTTTAGTGTGATATTTTTAAGAGTACGAAACAATTCTCTGTTCGTTAAATTAAACTAAACAATAGTTCTTTGAGAATATATGACCTTCTATATATTTGTTATATATATGATTTTCTGTTTCCTATGTTTGTTCATTCGCGAATTCAGGTTTAAAAAATTATAACGAAATTTATAATTTAAATGATGAATAATAGCGCATAATAGTTTTCATATTATATACAGTCGACGCTCGTTATAACGACTCTATGCGTCCCACAGCAAAAGGTCTTTATAACGAGTGGTCGCTGTAGTGGATATAATTAAAAACTATACGCATGCATGCTCAGCAGTTCCGTATAAATAGGCGATTTTTAAAGAGATTCCAACTAAATTCTCAACTTATTTTTTTTATCATTGGCATTAAAAATAAAATTTTATCAATTAAAAATATATTTCTGAAACAGATTTTAAAGTAGAAAATAAAGGGTGTTATATACTTACAAAACATTTATTTTCTAAAGAAAAAAACAGAAATGGTTGCTTGTATTTTCTGCATACGTGCTTTTTGCAAAACATAATTTTCCATTTCAGTTAAATATGATAAATAATGTTCTGCCATTCAAAAAAAAACAGTCTCAGTAGCACTTGAAACATTTTTTTAAATTATAGGCTATTCTAATTTCCGCGCTGTGGTGAGTGGTAATTCTCCCCCACCCCCTGTCAAAGTTGAACTGTAACTATTACGATCAAAACATCTTTAAATTATAGGTAAGTAACGCTTACCTTTGTTTGGTCGCATCTCGTTTTCTTCATACTGGAGTGGCTTTAATCTAATCTGAAATATCTCTGTAATATGGCAGGTATGAAGTCAGGGAGTAAATCTTTAAGAATAAAAATATTTAATAATGATTAAGTTTACATGATTAATTTTATATTTATAAAAGTTAAAAAAAGGGGATTACAAAAACGCGCGTAGCATAGGTAGCCGCCAAAACGAGAGAAGGGTAAACAAAACCCCTGGTAGCGGGGAAGGAAAGTTCTCTTCAGTTAAAACTGATCACAGTTAAGTTCAGTCCCTGGTGGTTTCCGACACTCTCCCACCTTTGAGTTTCGTCGAGGTTTGCAGAAACTCAAATAAATGAGTCCAGGAGAGCACTAGGCTTTAGAAGCCGGCCATAACGGGATCTTCTTCTGGAACACACGTTCACATTCGGGTTCACATCTGGAACTGCAAGAGAGTCACTAGATGTTGGTACACCATCAGGAATCATTGTGGATAGAGGATCGCTCTTTGGGGCCTTGGGACAGCAGACTTTTCACTCTGGCTGATCTCAAGAGGAAAGAGTCTCTGTATTGGACGTAGGAAAGATCCAGTTTTTGTCTGGATTTCAACTAGACGAACTTTCTTGTCTTTTCCCAGGTATAATTTTATCACTCTTCCCAAGGGCCAATTTATTCTCTTGACGTTACTATCACCGATGAGAACAATGTCTCCTTCTTTAATTTTAGATTCATTACAAATCTTGGAAAATTCTCTAAGATGTCCAAGATATTCTATTCTGAAACGTTTTCCGAGATCTTGACACAATTTTTGTCTGTAGAAGAATCTTTTATTCATTCTCTTAGCGTCTATTTGATCTATATCTGGAACTCCTATTTCTTTTACATCTTGTAAAAACATAGCAGGTGTTAATGCTACAAGATTTTCATTGTCTTCACTTAAGTAAGTCAAAGGTCTAGAATTTATAATGCCCTCAGCATCACATAGTACAGTGCACAATTCTTCAAACTGTAAGGAGGCCTTTCCAAGAACTTTTCTTAAGACAGACTTCAACATACCTATAAGCCTCTCCCAAAATTCGCCCCACCAGGGGGCTGATGGGGGGTTAAATTTCCATTGGATTTTCTTTACTGAAGCATATTCTTGTATTTTCCCCCAATCAACTGATTTCAGCTCATTAGAAGTACCCACTAAGTTGGTTCTATTATCTGAATAAATTGTAGCTGGTATTCCTCTTCTAGAAATAAACCTTCGTAAAGCTAGAATAAAACTATCTGTCGATAAACTAGTTACCAGCTCAATGTGGACTGCACGATAAACTGCACATGTAAAAAGTACAGCCCAACATTTGGTTTTGTTTTTCAAATATAGTGGTCCGCACAAGTCAACTCCTACTACTTCAAAAACATAAGCATCTCTGACGCGATCTTTTGGTAATGGAGCACTTACTACTTCTAATGGCCGAGATGAAAAACGTTGCCATATTACACAAGTCCTTATTACTTGACGTATTGTCTTCCTGCTTTTTAAGATCCAATAATTCTCCCTTAAACTCGACATCAAAATCTGTATCCCAGCATGACTAAGTTCAACATGCTTTTCAAAAATAAGTTTCCCGATAACAGCATGCTTTGAAGGCAGCAAAATTGGAAATCTAAATGTCGGTAGATCACTTCTTTGAGAAATTTTGGTCTTTACTCTTAACAAACCATCTGAATCCAGGAATGTCTGTAAGTTCAGTTTTTCGTTTCCCGAAAAACATTGACTTTGAACTTGTTTTAAAATGAACTTTTCTGCAGCCTCCACTTCTTCAAGATCTAAAGTGCCGCCTTTTCTTTCTTTTTTCTGGATTTTAGCATTTTTATAAAAACGGAAAACAAGCCGTGATTTCGTCATTTTCCGGAAAGAAGATACCTGAGTATTCCACTGTTTTGTCGTGGTGTTAGTGACACACAATAGAATTTTGTCTTCGAGTTACAACGTCAAAATCTGTATATTTCTAAACAGCAATCTTCTATAGGCCTTCGCAGCTCAATTTCCTCCCACAAAGAGATTTCACAAGTTTCCTCTGCATTGGAACCTCGTGATGGAAGGTCGCTGGGTTTATGTTCACTTGTATGTGCCTCCAGTCTCGGACAGGATTAGTGAGTTTACGGATTTCCAGCACCCTGTCTGAAAACGAACGTTGACCTCACATTTCTCTCTGATCCACAAGCATTCATGGGAGTCAGAACTGTAGTAGAAGATTGGTATTTTCTCAAGTCCAGCTTGCGCAAGCGGCAGATGGTTGTTTGCCAATAGCTCCAATAGTGCAGTGACAAGCTAGGCTGTGGAATAGAGATCTTTTCTAAAGGAGCCACCTCTATTTCTGTTGTATTAACTGGCACTGACGTATTACAAGCAGATTCAGTCTCAAGAAGATACATGTAGCGGGCACTTGACTTTAAGCAGAAAACATGGATGGACAATTTAATCTTCTGCAAAGTCCTTCTCGTACACACCTTGTATTTCAAGTATATTCAGTCCGGCAATTCATCTTCCAGCGTTCGAATCTTCTCAGTAAGCAAGGAGTTCAGCATCCCAGGACAACCCCCTCATGCATTCCTGCAACAACATTTGGGCTCTAGAGTCGGACAAGAAAACCTTATCGATCCAAAAGATTCGATGAACGGTTGACAGATTTTTCTTTTGTGTAGGTCCTAGTCTTCTTTCATCAAACTTTTCATATCTTATAGTATAGGCGTCCTTTGGCAAATTCCACAGAAGTCCCAGACTGGAACCTCGTCTTCTTGCCTTCTTCATTCTCTGTAGGATAATGCTCCCACCCTCGAAGTTCAAACTTGGCAGTAGATAATAGTGCTTGCGATTCCGAAATAAATCTGGCAAGTTCTTTTTTTGTGTTGACGCTGAACACACAATTATCAACGTAGAAGGACCTCATAAGTTGCTGAGCTGTTTCCTTGAGAAGATCTGGAGCATTTTTTAAATGAAGTTCTAATGTAGCTCCCAGAAGGAAAGGACTGGAGGAGATTCCAAACACAACTCTTTTGTGCTGCAAGATCTTGATATTTCCTTCTCTTCCTCTATCCTTCCATAAAAATCTAAGATATGGTCTATCTCGTTCTTGTAATCCAATTTGCAGAAAGGCCTTCTTGATGTCAGCTATTACTCCATATTTTCCAACACGAAAGTGATTCATGAGAGATGGAATGAGTTCTACCAGATTTGGTCCCTTTTCGAGGCAGTCATTAATAGAAGGTGTATTCCTTTCTTTAGCTGAACCATCAAAAACAGGTCGAACTTTGGTCGTCGAATTCTCCTTGAAGACAGGATGGTGAGGTAAGAAATGCTGTCCTTGTGTGATTTCTTGCATAGGATCAACTTCTTCAATAATACCCTCCTTCTGCCAATCCTGAAAAACATCATCATAATCGACCAGCTTTTCGGCACGTTCTAAAGCTTTTATACAACTGTTCAGTCTTCGTTCAGCTATCTTTCTGCCATCAGGAAGAGGTGGATGATCATGTATCCACGGTAGACTGACAATGTAGCGCCCTTCGTTATCTCGTTTTACACTGCGCTCAAAATGTTCCTTCGCCGCTTCTTCTAGTTCTTTTCTACTTTGATTTTCCGCAGGGTCATTTATATTCAATGTATCAAGCCTCCAAAGATCGGATATATTTACGTCGTTGACAAGTAAAGACATTAGCGTACTGGAACTATCGTTTTCAGTAATTCCTGATCTTCCAATAACTGTCCACCCTAACTTGGTGTTCATCGCAATTAGATCAGGTGAAAGGTTTTTAATTTCCCCTGTAAACAATCTGGCTGCTGTATCTGCCCCTAATAATATGTGAATCTCCTTGGGATCGTTTTCATACAAGCAAAGATTTTTATTTAAACAAATATCACTAGCAAATATTCCCAATTGTTTTAATTCTTCGATATTTTTAGGGTCTTTTAATTTGGGAAGAGAAGTACAAATTTTATTCTGGTCCATTACTTCTACATTACATGAGAAATTATTCTCTGTATTATGCAATTCAATGGAATATTTCTTGTGGTTTTCCCGCCTTTTCAGCCCTCCGAAAAGTCCATGAGTCACCGTTTGTTCCCCAACACACTTCAATTTCATCACATCCGCTACGTATTTGCTGACATACGACCTTTGGCTCCCAAGGTCAATGATCGATCTAACATAGTATTTTAAATCATTATTTTCGACGCTAACAATTAAAGTCTGCAGATAAACCTCACTGGAACATAAATTGTTCGCCAACGTGAAATTTTCATTTAAAAGATTATTGTCATCCTTATTTTCATTCAAATGGGTATTATTTTTCAGAACAGAATTATCTTTATTGCATAATATGGATAAATGTCTTTTACCACACAGAGTACAAACTATTTTTGACTTACAAAATTTAGCAAGATGAAATGGCTTTGCACAAATAAAACACGCAGCCTTTTTAGACAGTATTTTTATTTCGTTGTTCCAAACTTAAAGAAAGTACGTAATTACAATCACCAACAGCATGGAATTCATTGCAGAATATGCAAGCATTTGTTTTTGTTTTTACTTCAGAACTGATCAAATCTGAACTGCTAAATCTCTTTGAAGAAAAACATCTGGAATTGTTTATTTTTTCGCTCGATGAGTCATAGCTCGGATATGAATACTTTTCTTTTTTCGAACTTACGGGAGAAGCATACATTAACGATCGTTCTTTTGCTTTTAGCTGAATAGACAGGAAGTCGACCAATTCATTTATTTCATATTTATCCGATTTCATGAAATATTCTAAAACTAGATCGGGGGGAAGGCATTTTAAGAGGAGGGGGCAAAGCAGATTTTGGTATGTTTCTTTCGAAACATTAAGAGATTCAAGAGATCGTATTTCTGTCTGTATATCATCAAACATTTTTCGGAATGATACAATATAATCCGAGTTCTTTAATGGGCAGATACGCAGTAAATTATTCAAATGGGTATTGATGAGAACATCTGATCTTCCAAAGCGTACTTTAAGTAATTTTATGGCGATTTCATAATTTTCTGGTGTTAACGCAAATCCTTCTATAGTACTAAGGGCAGAACCACCTAGGTGGGCTTTTAAGTAATTAAATTTGCTGACTTCACTTAATGAATCATTTTCATGTATGGCTGATTCAAAGGAGTTCCAAAATGAAAGCCATAAACTTGATTGCCCGTAGAATTTAGATATCGCAAGTTTTGGCAATTTAATGTTCGATGATGTTTTATAACAGGAACTTGGAACATTCAATGAATCAACATTTTTTGTTCGTTCGCGTATTTTTTTTGTCGCTCTATAATTTTTTGGGTGTATTCTGCTACTTCTTTCACTTCTTTTTCTAATTTGTCATCGGAAACGAATTCTTCTATTTGTGAATCTAGATTCTTTAATTCGTTTGACTCAACAGCAAGCTGTTCTAACATTTCTTCTAATGCGTCGACATTTACATCTGTTTTCGTTAATTCTGTTTCAATAGCTTTACAAATTTTAGTAACAGATGTTCTCGTTACTCCCCGTTTCTTCTTTAACCTGCCACTTTTATCATCCATTTTTAAAATTGAACTGTTCGGAATTTATATTCAGTAAAATTCAATAACATATAAATTCAATAATAAATCAGTTCAAATTCTAATCTATATTTTCTCAGCTCTAAATTAAATAAACCACACCATTATGCCGACAGGGATGCCACTTAATATTACGATCAAAACATCTTTAAATTATAGGTAAGTAACGCTTACCTTTGTTTGGTCGCATCTCGTTTTCTTCATACTGGAGTGGCTTTAACTAATCTGAAATATCTCTGTAATATGGCAGGTATGAAGTCAGGGAGTAAATCTTTAAGAATAAAAATATTTAATAATGATTAAGTTTACATGATTAATTTTATATTTATAAAAGTTAAAAAAAGGGGATTACAAAAACGTGCGTAGCATAGATGGCCGCCAAAACGAGAGAAGGGTAAACAAAACCCCTGGTAGCGGGGAAGGAAAGTTCTCTTCAGTTAAAACTGATCACAGTTAAGTTCAGTCCCTGGTGGTTTCCGACAGTAACACTGAAGACTCTACATCTACGGAGCTTGGCAATACAATAATCAAGGTCATTTACGTTTAGATACATGTTCTCTTTGGAAAAATACCGGGAAGAGTGTTCGCTGAATTCGGATGTTGCATTGGGATTAGGCGAAACTGTACGGTCGTTATACCGGAAGTAAAATAACATAGTGCATAGGGAAACACAGTTGGTGATTTTACCACTGGACGTTATAATGGAATGGTCTTTATAATGTGTGGTCGTTATAACGAGCGGCGACTGTACTACTATTTAATAAACACGGTGTTGCTTGGGATAAAAATATTTTCAAGTCTACGTACTTATAAACATTTAATCTTAATAAATCAGTTTTTCGCAGCAGCATCTTTCGATTTTCGTTCGTCCACTCCCGTGTTATCTCACCCCACAGCCAGCAGTTTAACCCCTCTATTCCTTTTGTCTCCGGCATTTTAACCACCTAGCACGATTCTAACAATCATTAATACTACACTAGCTGCATGGCCCGGCGTTGCACGGGCAATCTTGAATAATGGGATATTCACGGGTGGAAAGAAGTGAGATCACGTGAGGCCTTGGGATCCATATTTTCATATGCCCGGCTCCGTTTTTTTTTCAACAAATATTGTCAATTACTTTCCCCAACAAATGTAAATATTCTTTCAAGTCTAGTCTTTTTATTACTAATTTTCATATGCCCGCTTCCAGTTTATTTTTTTTACACATATTGTCTCTAACGTAAACGTTACGTTTCCCCCAAAACATAAAAAAATCCTTTGAATCCTATATTGTTTAATTAAAATTTTTAAATCCAACCTTTTAATTACCTTATAGCCCAGCATTTCTCGGAATCCATATTTTTTCATATTCCCGCCTCTGTTTTTTTCCCTGCAAATATTGTCACTAAGCTTCCCCAACAAACGTAAATCTGTTTTGAATCCTCTCTTGTTGGATTAAAACTTTCAGTTCTAGCCTTTTTACTACCTTAAAGCAGTTTGGTTTGAATGAAAACGCGAGAATTCTTATGCTTATAAATTAAAACAGATTAGCATGATATTTGTTTTGCAAAATAAAAAATAAAACGAATAATAATGAAAACAACGGATAAAAATTAATAAATATTTTCCCCCAACAAACGTAAACGTTGCGAAACACCGTACGACAAAAAAAAAAGAAAAATGCAGGAAAACGATTTTTTTTTCAATTGTTAAATAATCCAAACACAAAATAACACAGAAGCTCGCTCAAAAAAAAAAAAAATACCAACTTCCGTTAAATAAATAAAAAATGCAACACCGGATGCGAAAAATAATAGTAGGGAAAAAAAAAGAATTCGCCGTGAATGAATTCACCATTCTGCCAATAGATGGCAGCACGTCAATTCATTCATTTTGACGTTTTTAATTAATATCTTTTTAACTAATTGTAATGTCGGAATTAAAATGGCCGAAATGGATTCCTTGGATTATTCCCCATCTTTTGGTACTTTCCGCGTGCTTCTCCGTTCAGCGGTTCGTGAGAAGATAGCCGGACATACATACATACGTTTGTTTACCTTCGAATTTTAATAGGATAGATTTTTTCTTCCTAGTCGTTATTACGGCGACAACAGAAGCTCCTTCACATCGTGCATTTTATGACCTTCATCCGAAGTACCATTCACTTATTTTTTACTTTCTCATATACGAAGTGTACAAAGAGAAAGTATTGTAATCGTCCAAAAATTGGAACTCGAGATTTTGACGAATCTCCACGTTTTAGATCTCCCTGAGTACAAAAAACACAATTTTGGAATTATGTCTGTCTGTGAACACGATAACTCGAAAACTATTAGAGCTACGGGGATGAAATTTGGTATGTGGTCTTTCAACATAATTTGTAGGTTTCTGTCAAATTTTGGACAAAATCCGTCAATGGAAAGTCTGTCTGTATGTACGTCCGCTGTCATGTGAACACTATAACTCAAAACCTTGAATAGCTATATGGATAAAATTTGGCACACGGTTTTATCGTCATAAATGTAGGTCCGTATCAAAGTTTGGGCCAAATCCGTCAACGGGTTGACTGTCTGTCGGTCTGTATAATCGCATACTTGTATCTCATAAGCCGTTTGACTTAGATAAATGAAACTTCATATCGCGGATGCTAACATTAATTATAGGTCTGTGCCCAATTCTCTTCTCAATCGGTTAAAAACAGGTGTTCAAATTGCAAATTTAGTTCAAAATGCACATTACGACTGTGTGCCGGCGAGCGCTTCGCTTATTTTACTCAAGTGAGTATGGTTGGCGTTTGACCTTGGCGGAAATTGTAGCGAGCCACAAAGACGCGCTTCAGAAATTATGGCAATCCCCAAAACGAAACTCCGTTTTGACATTCTCCAGTAGGACTCCTGTGATTAACCAGAGGTGTATTGAAATGTTGTGCGATATATATAGTAAGATTTCGCACTCAAAAACGTTAAATAAAGTCGTGGTACCTCAGCGCGCGTAAAAATTGTGAACATACGCCAATTTTTTTGCAAAATATTAAGTTTTGGGGAATTCATAAATTTTATATGTTTCATTGTAAATCACCATTCATAATTTTTTTTTCAATAACCATGCCTTGGGTAAATACCCCAAAAATATTTACCTACCAACTGTGTGTTTACCCACCCCACATTACTGGTCGTATGCGAGAAAGTTTCGGGCAGGTCACTCCCGCTGGTTTGTATCTGGGTGCCTGAACGCAGAAGCACTACAGAGTGGTCCTTCTATTTCTTCGTATGTTGTCTCCTTTCGGTAGTAACCGGACTCAATAACCTTGAATGAATTTACAAGCTCATTGGGATCATTTGAAAATTTTCAAAAATTAAGGTATCCGACTGGTTTAAAATCGTCGTTTTTGATGAAATTATCAAAAACACTTTTTATGACTTAATTTTGTAGCCTGTTTAAGCAGCTTTCTAAAACTGTCTCACTTTTTACTCTACATGAATTACAAATGGAGTTACAGCTGTTTCATTACCGAACTGTAATCATTATTTTATGTAGCATGAAAACTTTAAATGTGTTTTCTGAGAAATGATATTTTTGTCTACCGTAACAATGATTTCTCAAAAAGTTATTCAAGTATTGATATGAAATTTTCTGAGATTGCTTTCTGTAATATGCTTGATGTTTTCCTCTAAAAACTAAAGTCAATTTTAAAATCAAGTATTAGTTCAAATTCTAATTTTAGTCATACGGTATTGCTTTCCATACGATAATTTTCCCTTTTCTTAAATGTAATTTTATTGCATTCATTTCATGTTTTTAATAGGGTTCCATCTCCGCTATAGTGGAATAAGTGAATGTCTTGACTTTAATTATGCATTAACAAATAAAAAAAAATATTTAGGAAGAAAAAAATATATCACCACTAATACTTTCTCTAATTTTCAAAATAAACTTAGAAGTTTGAAAAATAATGTAGCTTTTAACATTTTGCGAAGGAAACTTAATTTCATTCGATTCAGAATCAACCATTTTCCATATGAAACACGTATCGTTTAGTAGGAAAACTAACACATTAAAAATCTTTTTATATAAAACAAAGAAATAAATGAAATATCATATTAAACAGGGCATGGTCAAACTGTTTATACATGTTGCAGTAACATATTGTCACTCATAAAAGCTAACCTTAAAACACGTGTTCTGGCAATAGTTGATTTTACACCACTAGGTGGCGCCACTAGAGCTGTAGTGACTTCAAAACTCAAATAGATTATTTTTACCCTATTCTATCAAATCTTCGGTAGTCTAGTGGTTAGAACGACTGCCCTCTAATTCTATGAACGCGGTTTCGATCCCCGTCTCGGAGGCGTTAGAAGTTTTGTCACCATCTTGCATTGAAATCTTCCAAGTAAGTTCAATTAAAAATTAAATTAATTCAAATTAATTATAAAGCCTTGATTAATTAATATTCCTAATCGATAATCCACATCAGCACGTTTCAACTCAACTCGAACAGAAGGAGAAAAACAACTCAACTCAGTCGATAACGTCACTTACTTCGATGATATAATTTTTAACCAGAAAACTTGATCTCATACGGTAAAACACCGTTGTGACTACGGATTTACTTCGTAACTTTTACGGAAAAAACTTGTCCCTGTATGGTAAAAAACCGTTGTGCCTACGGATTTACTTCGTAACTTTTACGGTTTTGCACAACCAACCCAGCTGCCAGTTTAAAACCGTAAATTTTACGGGATTTTTTTTTACAGTGTAGAAAGAGTAATTAATCCAAAGGCACAGCAAATGGATTACTGTGCAACCATATTAAAAGAGTATATGCTACGACATAATGAAATACAGACATTAAATGAAAGTCTGCCTTTTAAATAAAAATGTCCAAGGAAAACAAAATTTTCTTATATCAACTTTAACAGTGGCAAATGCCCGTGAATGAAGGATTTGATAAACAGTAATGTGGCTTGAATTTAATTTTATAAGAATAGAAAGTATTGTTAAAAATTGCGTTAATATTAAATTTTAGACGTTAATTACAATTAGAAAAAAACGTTATACTTCAATGAAATAACTGTCAATAAAAGATAATTTTTTGCTCTTTAAGATGGTGTAAAAATAATTGTCCCTGAATTAATAGTTCAAAAGTTACTGGTGAAAAACGTTTAAATATTAGCTTAACAGTGGCTAATTTTCGTTATATTATTAAATATCTTAAGAACAAATAAATTCTGAAAGTTGAAAATAGCACCGTTGACCTAGAAATGTACGCCAGAATGTCGTGTGCTATTTTTATGTAGCTACAGTTCACCGTTTAGGAGCAGTTCTTGTGAACGATAGACAGATACATGTATTTTCTGTTTTATATTATAAATATAGGGAAAAGAAGACAGTTATTGACACCTCGGATAGTTATTGACAAAACAATTTCTTTTTTTAAAAATAAATTTTTATGTAATCATTCAATTTTACCTACCCTTAACTTATTTAAAAGTAATCTATGCAAGGAAAAATAGGGATGTCAATAACTGTGATGTCAATTATTCATCCATAGGGTGTCAATAACCGATTTTGCAATATTTATTCTCAAAATATTGCAAAGTATTTTCCAGGGATAACTTTATTAATCAACATTTATTCAGCTTAATGCAGAACAATCCAGGAAAAGTTACAATTAATCTTAATACGATTGAACTATTTTTAATTATAATTGTATTGAATTGTATAGGAATTAAGTAATTGCATGAATATTGCCTTAAGGCTTTCGATAACTGTCTTACCTTAGCATGCAGAAACTTTTTTGTAAACTAGACAAATGAAACTCAAATTGAAACACATTAAAATTCAGTTGGAAATAAAACCAACATTACGAGCAACCTCTTTCAATTTCGAGTGAAACTGTGAGTAACGAGAACACTTTTCTTTCACAAATTAGCCATGACATTCTTCGATTAAAATCTCTAAAAAAGGCAGAAATTTCACATTCATATCCTCTCGTATTTAAGGTATCCGACTGGTTTAAATCGTCGTTCTTGATGAAATTATCGAAAACTTTTTATGACTTAATTTTGTAGCCCGTTTAATCAGCTTTCTAAAACTGTCTCACTTTTTACTTTATGTGAATTACAAATGGAGTTACAGCTGTTTTATTACCGAACTGTAAGCATTATTTTATGTTGCATGAAAACTGTAAATGCGTTTTCTGAGAAATGATACTTTTGATGAAAACTGTCGACAGTAACAATGATTTCTCAAAAAGTTATTCAAGTATTGATATGAAATTTTCTGAGATTCCTTTCCGTAATATGCTTCATGTTTTCCTCTAAATACTAAGGTCAATTTTAAAATCAAGTGTTATTTTTAAGTGCTTAAATTTAAACGAAAAGCATTTCTTATGAAGAATTACCAGTTTAGTAACTATGTTCAGCTATATCTCAAAACTATTTTGAAGTACAAGAAAGATTTTAGAGCATAACACAGATAACTGTCATAAATATGTACTCCCACAAGGATTTATGTATATTTAGAATATGATTTTGTATATGGCTGTTAGCGTAAGGCAAATATTTTAGTCATTTTTCTTCAAATTTCTCAATTTTTAAAAAAATATTATTTTGAAAGCCCAATTTTACAATATTTTCATAGTTTTAAAACATATGCAGTTGAAAAATAACATTAAAATATATGTATAAGTTATTTTTCAAAAAAATGTCTCAGAACACAGTCGGATACCTTAAAAGGTCATTGGTAACAAGTGATTTCAAATGCAAAGGAAGCAGGTATAGCGACATTCACGATGACTGTATGTGCTTTGGCATGTTCTGACGAAGCGTCATTAGATCTGATCCCCGGAGGAATCGTTAATTCATTAGTTCTTGTAGCAAGGGTGAGAAGTCGGTGTTCCGAAGTCTGGTTTACTCGATTAATCGAGTATTCTGGAAGTGGAAGGGACGCCGGTTAAATGACTAAGCGATCTCCGGGGACGGTGGCAACGCTGTCTGGAAGGCAGCAGTTCTTGTTAGGTGGCATTAGGGAAGGACACGGAGGGGTTGCTTAAAATGTGAGTTGGAATCATTAATAATAGAAATTTAAATTAAAAGGAAAATAAATTAAAAGAAACAAAAAGTAAACAATAATAATAATGAAAACAATAAACGTTTTAGCGCGCAAACACAGCAGCAAAAAGTAATTGCTTCAACAGAAATTTTTTTAAAAATAACACAACAAGAACTATAGAATAAAAAAAACCAAAGATTCTCTAATACTTAGAACACTTTAATTAGAAATTATCAATATGGAAAGAAACTAAAATGGCGCACTCATCAGAAACCACAAGCCATTTTTAGTTCAAAAAGAACAAAATTTTCTGTAGAAAGGAATGACAAAAAGTCAAAGTTGATGGTGTGTGGTTTCTGATGAGTGCGCCATTTTAGTTTCTTTCCATATTGATAATTTCTAATTAAAGTGTTCTAAGTATTAGAGAATCTTTGGTTTTTTTATTCTATAGTTCTTGTTGTGTTATTTTTAAAAAAATTCTGTTGAAGCAATTATTTTTTGCAGCTGCGTTTGCGCGCAAAAACGTTTATTGTTTTCATTATTTTTCATTATTATTATTGTTTACTTTTTGTTTCTTTTAATTTATTTTCCTTTTAATTTAAATTTCTATTATTTGTTTTTGTATTTTATTAATTCGGCTGCATATGCGCCTTTCTATTTAATGCAAAATATGTTTTTATTTTAATTTATTTAAATTTAATTAATTAATTTTGCTAAAATTTTATGAATTGTAACTATTGGAATCATTAATACACAACAGATGAAATAGTTTTTAACGCTAATCACGTAGACAGAGGAAAAAATTCAGAGACTATTTGGAGAGTTAAATTTAAAGAAGGATTATTCAACCCTCTCGCATCGAGAGTGGCGGTCCCGGACGGTCTAAAAAATAACGATTAAAATGTTCTTTATTAAAGGTTACCTGTCTGAGGCGGCTGGCTTCTTTAGAGGGGAGCTGAGGTTCTGAGATCGTTTAGGAGATAAGCGCGGTAGCGGGCCCAATTATCCTTGCCAACCACAGCCCACTTCCGTGCAGGACCCGTGCGCTAAGGGAAGGTTATAGCAAGGGGTGGGTGGTGGTTTAAATGACCACCCAGGTTGGTAGGGTCCAATTTATGTCTCTTTCTCCGAAAAAGCCCCTGTTTTAAAGGAGCAAGAAGAATAAAGTCTCTTCGGGTTTAAAGAGTTAAAAAATCGAACACCATGACTTAAAGAACGAATTAACTTGAATAATGATACCAAATAGAGTTTCATTTGCGATGGATTAGGTAGGTAATATTATAAGCGCTTTGAAAATCAATATTTTTAACATTTTATATACAGTAGCCCCCGGTTGACCGCACTAAAGGGGCGGGGTCGTATCGGATAGCGAATTTTCGTTTAAGCCGTATTACTATTATCCATTAGAAATATAGTAGCCATACTACTATTACTACCTATTACCATTTTGTGTCTAATTACAATGTCTAATTCTGAAATGTTTTGAGTGTAAAACTCTTACGAAACTCTCTTTGTAGGCTACACTCATGTTTTTTATTAAAGTTAATCCTCCGTCGGACGCAATATTCGCACAGATTAATTTGGGCGCAATATTCGCACCGGTTAGTTCGGGCGCAATATTCGCACCGGTTAGTTCGGGGGCAATATTCGCACCGGTTAGTTCGGGCGCAATATTCGCACCGGTTAGTTCGGGCGCAATATTCGCACCGGTTAGTTCGGGCGCAATATTCGCACCGGTTAATTCGGGCGCAGTGCGCCTGACAGGCACAGGTGAACAATATTGTAATTAATATTTTTAATGGCCATTAATTTTAATTTTAACATTCTAAAATTTATCACTGATCTTATTAAGGAAGCTTAAAAGGGAAAAGTGGGGATACCGTTGCAAAAAAGAATCGCCTTTGCGATTATTTTTGTGCAGTACAGTGCGTGCTATTTGGATTTGTGAATTCGGAAGCACTTGAGATAACCCGTGTTTCGGTTAATCTTAGTTTTACTGTATTTTAATTCCATTAAATATAATTTATCATTATTATATACTTAGGACGCTATACTCGCTTATATCGAGCTTAGATTTCGTGAGCTTGGTATTAAGTATGGGTTTTTTAACATGCTGTTTTGTACTTTTGTTTTATACTTAATCATAAAAGGGAGAATCAGCATGAAACAAGAATTGCAAAACTGCCTGAATATTTTTTAATATTTATATTGGAATAAATTTCAAAAAACCATTCACCATAAAAGGAAAAGTTGTTCCGAGAACAATAATTACAATTTTTTTCAATTAAATACCAATATTTCTGTTTGATTAATCGCAAACAACATAATTATAAAAAGAAGGCACTTTAAGACAGTGAATGAAAAAACAATTTGATTACTGGTCAGCAGTTGTGCTTGATAAAAAATAAATAACAATGATAATCCTTCGTAAAATTTAGAGTTTGATAAATCAATATGGAATAAGACTATCTCGGTTTCTTCACTTAAAAGATATTGATATTCAGACTGTGTTTATTCTCTTATGAGTGAACTTAGGAGCACTATGTATTGTGTTATCTATAGAGTCGCAGTTCTCTGAAATATGACGATTAACACCAGATATTGCTAGATGATTTTCGAATTACTTCGACAGTTGTCAGAAGTAGACACTTGCTTACAAAACAGGAATGTAATAGTATCCCAGGCACAACGTGTTTCCCGATGTTGTACAATATTGTTCGATATTATATGATATTGTACAATATTATGCGATATTGCGAATATTGTTCATTATCATAAAATATTGTACAATATCTTTGGTCTCAAACAAGCCAGTAGCATGGAATAGAGAAGAGCTAATGTTCGTTACAGGACACGGGCCCTTCCCTTCATACCTCCATCGCTTCAATCTTCGAACACATGACAAGTGCTCATGCGGAGAAAAAGGAGATCCAATGCACTATGCCACAAAATATCGGTTGACCCTCTCCTGGCATTTTCAAACTCCTACAGTGTCACTTAAATTACAGTGGTTTAAAAACATTCTCACGAAGGACTTATCGAGAACCCGACTTCGACTCCTAATGCGCTTCATGTGTGATGAGAACAATCTCATTGTAGAGGATAATAATTGAGCACGCATCCACCCAGATTGGCACACACTTCCGGCTACTTATGGCTCTTCTCTTTTTTTCCCTCTAAATATTTATATACATTTTCCATTTTGTTTGGTTTTCTATGTTTTTCTGTTTCATTATTATTTTTTGTACCTATTATTTGTTCTTGTCCTGTCTAAAAAAATATAATTCACCTCCATCCTTCCAAACCGGAAAGGATCCAAATGGCTCTAAACACGGGGATGCAGGTGGTGTAATGTAATGTGCTACTGGGGAATCACAAACATAAATCACAGAAGATGCAAAGGTTCACAAAACGTTTCATAAAAATGAACTTTATGTAAGATGATGAAAATATAAATTATTTATAGAAGACATGGGTTAAGTTCTTTGATTTTATATTATGAAAGCTTATTAATTAAGCTTGATGGCTAATATGTTGATTATCTTATTAGCGTTTTTGATGTTTGTGTGTAGTAGTTTCCTTCTTCTTTTGATGCTTGATCTTGTGGATTGCCTCCTTGGATCTGTGTTTGGGGAGTTCGGGCTATGAGAAGCTCTGTTTAGCTTAAGGCTTGCTTCTTACAGAAAATTTCCCAAATATTCTTTTGAATCCAATTCGAATAGTTCTTAGCCCTTGAAAAAGTGAACTAGAATGGATTCCTTGTTTAGTTTTTTGCTTTTCGTTTACTTCAAATTACTCTAGGATTGCTTTTATTACCTTCCTTTTTTAATTTTGGCTATATTTCATCTTTATTATCGGTCTATTTATAGAAGACCATGTTGCAGATGCCAAAAAAAAACCACGTTTCTTGCTATCTTCACTAAGAGACACATTCCAAAAAGCAAATTTCTCAATCATTGAGCTTGAGAAGCAATGTAGTCAGACGCACTGTATTAACTTCAAATGGATACACATTTATGCATATCGTAAAGACGAACAATTTATGATAAAGGTATGTACTTCTTACCGTCCTTTATGATAAAGGTATGTACTTCTTACCGTCCTATATAATAAAAATACTTTTTAAGAAAGCAAATTAGAAGTATATTGCGCTTGAATTTTATTGAAATTTAATATCAAAAAGGAGGTTTATATCTATTTAATATCAAGTTCATTATATGATTTTAGAACAGCCATTTCTAAGGACTCATCCACTTCTAAACCATGCAACATGCTTTAAAAATTAGATAAAATGTTATTTTAAACTGTGGATGTGAAAATATATGAAAGGGAAATTGTAAGAGGCAATAATTTTTAAATATTCCATGCATAGAAATAAACAAAAACATTTAATTTAAAGTGTATGGAAAAACAAATTTTGAAACTATTTAAAAGACGAAAATACTAATTCACTTTCAGATACGTAAGCTTAGCTATATTTGTTAGTTTTATTCAAAGTCGTAGTATCTATAGCAGCAGACATCTAACTTTATTTTAAAACTAAGTTTTAAAAAATCAGTTCTTCATTCTGACAAAATGTGATGAAAGAGTAAAATTAATTTTACAAACGACTAAACTTCTGTTTCATTCCGAACTTAAGAGTCGATTGAATGTCAAACAAAAGCCGACACCCACTCCTTACAAAGAAGTGGGTTGAGAGTTCATTCAGGAAGGTTCATTGTAAATTCAGCAACAGGAGAGAAAATTAGTGCCAAATTAGCTTTCTAAAAATAACCCACAAAGGCATTCCACAAGGTGAGCATCAATTAAAAGTGAAAGAATCTTTGAAAAAAAGCAGGATCCTTTGAAGAAAGCCTTTCACAAAGTCAGGTTCCCTTTTAACGAGACACTCGATGCTTCTTGGAAGTCTTTTTCTGAAAAAGGATGCCTTTTAAAGGAATTCTTATAGATCAACGGCTAATTTGGCAATCCGTACGCTTCTGTAAACTTCTAAGGAATCAGTAAATTTCTTACCTTTATCAAAGGGAGAGGTTCAAGTAAGCATTAAAAGTATTTTAATGAAAGGACAACTGCCTAATATACAGACAGTTCTTCAAGAAAACAATTTTCACTGCATTAAATATATATGTATGTGGGAATCGTATTTTTCCCGTCTAGCTTAAAAGCGTGGGTTTAATTCCTTCCTAACATTATTTTCTCACTTTCCGTACAAGTTCATTTGAAAATTGTTGTGTCAGCGGAAAGATATCGAGAGATAACGATCACGCGCTCTCTCAGTGCTAATCACGTGATGCGTGGGTGTTTCTCCATTAAAAAACTCAGCGTAATGTTTTAATCCGGAGAGATGGCTATTTGAAATCAATAAGAACGGACATGCGATAGATTGGTGAGTATAACGAGCTACGGGGGCTCTTCCCTGTTAGCACGGCGGCGATGGACGATCACTATCTACCATCTCTAACTTCTGTAACTAACCTTTTAAACGTGGTGTAAGTTGATACTTAAATAAGTAAGTAACAAACCCTAAATCTCTCTTGTCTCATCTGTAAATACTCATACGTATAAATACCTTTCTCATATTATACCTTTATACCTTATATACCTTTCTCATTACTATTAGAAAAAAGAGATTCTTGTCTCAGTCTCTTCTTTTTTCTCTTTTTTCCTGCCTTTCTCTTTCTCTTCTGAGAATATAGATGGCGCCAGGGGGACGAGTGTTTAACATATAACTTTTTCTCGATAGCGTGGGGTAACTTTTAGTCTCTGGCATTTTTCATCATGGGGTAAGTTCTTTGAATTTACATTATGAAAGCTAATTAATTAAGCTTGATGGCTAACATTTTGATTATCTTATTAGCGTTTTTGATGTTTGTGTGTTGTAATTTCCTTTTCCGTTTGATGTTTGATCTTGTGGATTACATCCTTGGAATTTGTGTTTGGGGAATTCGGGCTATGAGAAGCTCTGTTTAGCTAAAGGCTTGCTTCTTACAGAAAATTTCCCAAATGTTCTTCTGAATCCATTTCGAATAGTTCTTAGCCCTTGAAAAAGTGAACTAGAATGGATTCTTTTTTTTGTAATTGCTTTTCGTTACCTTCGAATTACTCTAGGATTGCTCTTATTGCCTTCCTTTTTTACTTCTGGCTATATTTGCATGATCTTTATTATCCGTCTATTGTTCTCTGTTTTTTGTTTAGCTGCCGCAATTGCGTGCTTCTTAGACATTGTCGTAATTTTTTCTAACTTTATTTCTTTATAAAAAAATTCTTTTGTTCTTTTAATTTTATTGTATGCTAATTAAAATATTTTTTCTTGTTATAGTTTTAAATTTTGCTTCCTTTGTAAAAAAACTTTTTGAATTTTTTTTTTTAAATTTGCTATATTTTTTCTTGATGATTGTTTGCATGCTTTCTCATATGATGCTTTTTTAATAAATAATTTAGTTTTAACTGCTGATTCTCCTCCTTTATCTTTGGTGCATTTCGTCCTAGAGTGTTTCTTAGATGAAGTATTTTTACCTGTAGGCGGATTTTTCCCCCCTTCAACCCGCATTTTTACATGTATAAACTTGCAAGTTCTCGTTTTTCTTTAACATGCATTAAATACACTCGAAAATAAACAGAAAACGTAATTAATTTTTTTAAAGATATTTATAAAATTTAATAAAATAATTAATTTTCGAAAGGCTCCTGTGTACGTTTTTTTAAATATATGTATTTTTTAAATTCTTGACAGTTTAAAAGGAAATTTGTGAATACTCTCCCATACGATTTGTTGTATACTTAATCCGATTTAAGAATACCATTCATAAAGGTGTCCATAATTTATTGTCTCCATTTCGTATACAACCAAACGCCTTTGATTGTCATCTATAAAAATTATCTAAAAGTATGAAAATTATCTTCCTGATTAACTCTTTCTCATTAATTTTTATTTATTTCGAAAATTTTTATACTTTCTAATGATAACGGAATACGATAACCAATTATTCGAAAGAAATAAATTGCACGTCATCTTCAAATTTCAAACAATACTGATTCGAATATTATAACGATAACCAATTATTCGAAAGAAATAATTTGCACGTCATCTTCAAATTTCAAACAATACCGATTCGAATATTATAATGGTAAACAATTATTCGAAAGAAATAATTTGCACGTCACCTTCAAATTTCAAACAATACCGATTCGAATATTATAACTGTAATCAATTATTCGAAAGAAATAATTTGCACGTCAACTTCAAATTTCAAACAATACCGATTCGAATATTATAGTTTTGTTGTCGTATTATTTGTAAATAAGTTCCACATTTTACTTAAATTTATCTTTGAATATGCCCATGCACGCAGTACTATGCCTTATAGTTTCACTGGGAGGAGACACAACCATCATTTAAATTAAAGCAATGACTAAATATGTATATATAAAGTAGCCCTTGAAAATGCACTAACCTAGATTTTGGCCTATTTTATACCAAAAGGCTGAAGCAGTCGTTTCAAGAATAACGAAATAGCTCAACCGATGATTCAGCCATGCATTCCTGTTGGAAATCGATCAAAATTATCTTCTTTTGAACAGTAATATCTTCCCAATTTAAATTTAGAATCCCGTATTCAGAAGCAATGCAAGTGATGAGGTTACATTGGCCACTACTGTAACTGACCGAGCGAAGCGGAATCCTGTTCTAACCCGACCGGCTTAGCATTTCGTATCCCTGTCTGTAAATTTGTTTGTTGCGCAGTCACAAACAAACGACTTGCTCTATTTTCTTCGCATTTGGATAAATGTTCCTTGAAGTCATCAAAAACGGCGTATGTGTAAGGATTTTTATTTTTTATTCCATTTTAAGAGTGTGGCCGTTTCAATGGAACATTTTATGTAATTTTCAGTTTTCTTCAGTGATTCTAGAGATTAAATTCATAATGCCTCCAAAAATACCGATATTAGCAGATGGCATTTAATTGCAATTGCGTTAATACTGATAAAAGTAGACATTTAAATGCAATTTTTTGAATACTGCTAAAAGCAGAGGCTTATGTAAATAATCGGTATTCGAAAAGAAAAATGGATGAATGCTTAAAGACTACGATGTAGTGAAGATTTAGGTTATCTTTTATATTTTGGGACAAGACATTTACAGCTTAGAAAACTACAAGTAGCTTCTTGAATAGGGGGATGCAAAAAGCATGACGTCTTTAAATTTATGGAACTATTAAACTATAAATTGAAGAGGAAGGATTTTATATATACTCTTATATTCACAATAGAAAATCCTTAATTCCTTTTTCGTTGAATTATCAGAAAAGTAAAATTCGTTTGGAAATAATTATAGAGATCGAATTTTGAGACATATTTCACAAAAAATAGTATTACTGAGCATATTATATTATTTCATCCATGTGATTATACTCAAAACGGGTTATTATATAAAAATTATTTAATATAAATGATAAATCAATGGCAATATTTTAAATTATATCACGATTTTCCATTTTTTGTCAAAAACTATTCATTTTTAGAGTAACGATTTTAAATATTTGATTAATATATATTTTTAAATTACCTAACGATTTTTAAATAATACATGTTTCGTTTAAAAATAATATTACATTTGAAAACTACAGTGACATTTCATATAGAAAATGCAGAGTCATTTGAATCACTACTGCAATAGATTTCGAACCTTCAGCTCTATAATGATTTGAAATTTCGAACAGAAAATGAGTTCCATTTTCTGATGGCAGGTGTTCCTGTCACTCTCTCCCTTTTAACTAGATTGTGGACACGAGTCTTCTATGTGGCACCGGACATTTTAGAACCTCCTAAAATATGTTTCAGAGAAAAAGGGAATTTCTTAGGGATTTCAGTAATAGGATGATAAATCGATGAGTTTAAAGCTTCGGAGATGTCATAACATGTCTATGAAAGGGATTTCATCTTTGGGAAGGTTTAAATCTTTAGGAATTAAATTAATAGAGTTCCGAAAATCCTCTAGAAATGCAATGTAGAAAGTTTCAAAATAAATTTATACTATGCTGCTGGAATAATTAACCGAAGAAGAAGATATTTGTATTAATATCAGAAAATATAGATGCTGTTGCCTGTGCGCGTACCAGATGCATTATGAATTTGTTAAATTGTTCTTTTAGTTTTGCTATTTTTCCGAGACTATTTATAGTATGAATGGTTTTCTAGTGTATTTTAAGGCCAACGTTAAACTTTTTGTGGTCAACAATATCATTTAAAAGCGAAAAATGACATTAGAATGATGATTGTACTATTGTGAATTTGTGCTCCATTACATTTGTGTTATACATTTTATCTGGTGTACCCTGTTTTTTAATAATCCAGTGGAAAATAACCCCTTGTAGTGGTCCTTACTTCGCGATCTCTTCTATTGTGAAAATGACTTGTTCCTGTATGTCTGACATACCTTTCAAGTTTGTCTAAGGAATTTTGAATCACTCCAATATAAAGCAGATGCTCAAGAATATTCAAATTTTTATTAAATAATATTAAGCATATAATTAAATATTTTGCCTTTTTTCTTAGCCCAGCGTTAAATGAACCTGAAATGCCAGCAGGATCACGGGAAATATGTTACATTAAATCGGCAGTAAAATATTATCTGCTCACCTTTTTCTGTATCTGCTGATGTATTCCTCTCCTTCTAAACCAGGAGTTCCCAACCTTTATCCCCTCTCCTCTTTTTATTTTCGCGTACCCCCTACTGTAGTATTGCAAGGGTTCCCAGACTTTTTTACCTCGCGTTCTCCTTGATTAGTGTTTTTATTTTCGCGCACCCTCTACTGTCGTATTGCAAGGATTCCCAGACTTTTTTA
>BGPR01004804.1:33788-77261 GCA_013235015.1 Araneus ventricosus
AAAAGGAAAAATAAAAAACACTAATCAAGGAGAACGCAGAGGTAAAAAAGTCTGGGAACCCTTAATACGACAGTAGGGTATGCGCGAAATAAAACACAATCAGGGCAGTAAAAGTCTGGAATCCTTGCAATACGACAGTAGGGGTCGCGAAAATAAAACACTAATCAAAGGGAACGGAGTAAAAGTCTGGGAACCTTGCAATACGACATAGTGGGGTACGCGAAAATAAAACACTAATCAAGGGAACGCAAGGGTAAAAGTCTGAGGAATCCTTGCACTACGACAGTAGGGCGCGAAAATAAAACACTAATCAAGGGGAACGCGAGTAAAAAAGTCGGGAACTTGCACACAGTCGCAGAGGCGCGAAAATAAAAAAACACTAATCAGGAGAACGCGAGGTAAAGTCTGGGAACTTACACGACAGCAGAGGGTGCGCGAAAATAAAAACATCTAATCAAGGGGAACGCGAAGAAAGGAAAGTCTGGGAACCTTGCAATACGACAGAGGGAAGTGCCGAAATAAAAACACTAATCAAGGAGAACGCGAGGTAAAAAGTCTAGAACCTTGCAATACTACAGTAGAGGTGCGCGAAAATAAAAACACTAATCAAGGGAACGCAAAAAAAAGTCTGGGGAATCCTTGCACACAGTAGAGGGTGCGCGAAAATAAAAAAAACAGCTAATCAAGGAGAACGCAAGGTAAAAAAGTCTGGAACCCTTGCAATACGACAGTACGCGAAAAATAAAACACTAATCAGGAACGAGGTATCGCGTTCCCCTTGATTAGTGTTTTTATTTTCGCGTACCCCCTACTGTCGTATTACAAGGGTTCCCAGACATTTTTTCCCCGCGTTCCCTTTGATTAGTGTTTTTATTTTCGCGTACCCCCTACTGTCGTATTGCAAGGGTTCAGAAACTTTTTTCCTTGCGTTCCCCTTGATTAATCTTTATATTTTAGCGTACTCCCTACTGTCATATACTCATCACCACCAACCTCCGTCGTTGCAAAGAAGTTTTTATTAATGATGCTTAGGTTAGCTGAAGAATCAAATGACTCGAATTAATGACATTTGCTGGACTTTTTTTATTTCACATTTTATCTCATTTTTATATTAGTATTAGTTTAACGCCAAAACAAATTAAACTAGTATTGTAATAATTTCGCACCAACTTTTAAAGATAGCTAGAATTTAAATACCGTAATAATCAACTATTCAAGTGGTTTTGTTACTAAATAGCAAATTTAACTTGAAGAAACAAAATTCTGTAACATATTTTAATTCCTTTTGTTTCCTTTTTTCTGCTATAACTAACCTTGATTTCTCGTACCAAAACTAGTCCTTCGCGTACCACCAGAGGTACGCGTTCCTCGGGCTGGGAATCTCTGTTCTATATCACCCATGAAGTTGTAGGAAGTAACAATTTTTTGGTTTTAGGAATTCCGAGAATTCTTCAGCAAAAGAGAAATGGCGGGGTTCAGAAAGACTCCACGTGCGTGTTTGAAAGTTAAATTCACATTGTAGAACTCTATTAGTGACTTTAAAACGAAATTCATTTGTTCATTGTATAAATGTACTACAGTAGACTCTAGATTAACCGGGATCGGATTATCCGGGTTGCGGATTATCCGGGACAATCCCCCACCCCAAAGAAAGGAAGCGGAGATTGCGGCCGTTGAAATGCGCGGGAAGACCTCATTCTTCTCAACCCTTCCTATTGTATTGGACTCGTCCAGCCGACCTTGAGCTCAGGCAGACTCCAGCTCGACTGTTCTGAAAATGTGGATGAAGAATCAGTGGAACAATAGATTAACGAAGATTCGACACTGGAATGTTGTGAAGTTTTAAGTGACGATGATATTGTTTCCCATGTAACTTGTGGTTCGGAAGAAACAAGGGATTTGAAGAATGTCCTGAAAGTGATGAGGAAAATTTTGTTACTCGTCAGAAATTAAGTCACGGTGACGCATTAGTACACACTGAGGCGTTACTTAATTACTTGGAGCAAGAAGATGAAAGTCCACATGCAGAAAAAATGATATTGAGAAATCTGCGTAGTATAATTCGTCGAAGAGTAAATGAAAATCAAAAACAGACTTCTATCATTTTATTCTTCACAAAACAGTGAGGTAAACTACATCTCTGTTTTTCTTTTTAATTGTACGAATTGTAAATGTAAATAACATTAAAATGTCTTGTTAATTCTTTTTCTTTTGTATTAATTAAACTATAAATGTCTTATTGTATAATAATTTTACATTTTCTATCATTTTTCCAAAATTTTTCATCAAAATTTAGATAAACTGGATTATCCTGGACGAAGCATTTCCTGACCATCCTGGTCAATCGAGAGTCTACTGTATAACTATCTATAAATTTCCGACCTTTTTCCCTCGTTCTAGACCAGAGGTTCTTAACTAGTGGCACCATTTGGGGATACGCCAAATCAAAGTTGTTAATGGTGGAAACAAGAAAACTTAATGGATTAAAAAGTTAGAGAATTTTGTTCCTCCAAGTGAATACCTGATATTTAATAACTCTGCCACTTGAATAGTTGAAGAAGATTGGATGCGAGGTTATTAAGTAGTGTAACTTTTAGTTATCCTTATAAGTTAATACAAAATAATTACAATACTGGTTTCATTCACTTTGGCGTTGAGGCAAAGCTATTGTAAAAAATGGAATAAAATGTAAAGTCAAAAATAAGTTCTGCAAATGTTATTAATTCATGTCATTTCACTCTTAAGCCATTATTGATAGAAACTTCTTTGCATCGATCGATGGTTGGAGAGGGGAGTTGGATATGGTATTGTGGGTAAGCCAAAACAAAAATATTAATGAAGGAGTACGCGAGGGAAAAAAGTTTGGGAACTCCTGTTCTAGATTGTGAGATGTATCCGATAAGGTGCTGAAAATCCGTTCTCTAAATTTACGTTGAAGTGCTCGTCAATTTGTTCCGTATTGTAAACAAATTGCAAGTGGTTTCGAAGGCAGTTTCAAAATTCTTTTCTGTTTCTCGTTACAACCGAAAAAGAATTTTCTAGAAAATATTGAACATAAATAATGCAAATAGGAGTGTTCCAACAGCGAATTGATGTAGTAATAAAGAGAACGAGGCAAACTGTTTACGGACAGCTTTCTTTTTAATGCTTTATTGGCTGTTTGATATGTGTGTTTGCAGCAGGTAGTTTATTGAACGTAGATACAAGTGAATATAAAATTTTAGGTGACGGAAAAAATATATCGATAGTCCATATGCTTTCATATATATACATATATTCTCTTTTTTTCTTCCTCTGTTTGGCAACGGTAATAACTGGTTTGGCATCCATTCTTACTCGTGGTTCTCACGGACATGTTAGCTTTTTCCTGGCCATGGTAAGCCTTTTTCGCTTTTATTTTATTTCTTCGTGCATAATACTATTTTATTTCATTCTAGGTCTTCTGTATTCGGATTTTTTGCTTTCGATTCTTTTTAAATCATCTTCAATGTATTTATCTTTTATTCCATAATTTCCCCATTTTCCATTTTAATTGTCTTGTGCTTTTTGAAGGGATGACGGCATATTTTAGCGGATTTCGTTTGTCGTTAGCAGAAAAAAGCTCAAATTAATATCATGAGCGAGCTTCTCTTCCTGACGAGCGGCTCGCTATGATATTTTTCCATTTATTTTGGTTTTTGTCTATATTTTTGCTATTGTGTCTTGATTGTTTTTGAGTAAATATGTATATATATATATATATATATATATATATATATATGCCCAAATGAAATGTGGGAATGCGATTCTGGCGGCATTACTCCTTGTGATAGAGATTTGAGATTTTTATAGTAGATGGAGAAATATAGCATGAAACTTCCAGTTTCGTTGTGACGTTCAATGAAGTTTCAGTTGAGTTATATTTATGTCCTGTTTCGAAAGCAACACAGGGCTATTTGCGGACAGTAATATAGAACTTTTGTAAGATGAAGAGGATGGCACCAGAGCTGGCATCCATTTCTCCAGAATTCTTCAACACATCAGTGGGAGGAAGCTTGTCCCACGACACTGTGGTGGCGTTTGGGTGGAAAAGGTGAGGGGACAAAAGTTTTTTATACTTTTAAAAGGCCCAGGAGTATAGGGATTAGACAACAAAATTTAAAATTTAGTTAAAAAAATTAGCTAGTTTTCCCGAACACTATTGCTTTTTGGTAATTACTAGTTTTAGGCAGTTAAAATTATAAAAATTTAATTTTTGCCTAAAAAAGAAGGGGCAACTGCTCTACTCGCCCTCCCCGATTCGCCGCCACTGCCACGACGTCAGATTTAGCGTACACCAGGCCCTTACACCCGGCGGATTTTCAGTGGAGTCGGGTTTCGAATCTGTCGTTTAACCGTCTAACTGTGTATTATTTTTTTAAATCATTGTTTACATGCGACGTTTGCAAATGTGTTCAAATACCGTTGAATCAAGCGAGTTATTATTTATATTGTTACAAAGCTATAAAGTTGTTTCCCTGAGATGCTAATCTTGGCGACAAATTTGGCGACCATTTTGGCGTCTTGGCGGAGAAGTTGGTAACAAAAGGAATTTTCTAGAAGGAACTCGAACTTTCAACCTACTTCTACTGGCTTCATGAACTTCCTGGAGATTACGTCACTTCCTGCGTAATGATGTCACTTCCTGTTGAAAAAGTATAAAAGCAAGCTCTCAAGCCAAAAAGAGTGAGTTGGATTTTGATCAGCAAGCAAGCTGGTGAGCTAAAAAGAAGACTTTGAGCGTTGTGTTGAGATTTAATGATAATCTCTGTTGTGAATTTTTGCATTTGCTGTTTTAATACTTGTGCTACGTTTCTTTGCTTGGAATATTTGTAAAATAAAGAGCTTTATTTTATTAAATCCTGCTTATTGGACTGCATTCACATTCATCCATGCAAAGTTTTATTAGTATAATATGATCCAAAGCTATAAAGTACTCAGTAAACACATTAGCCTGAGAAAATCGCAGGATTCAGCAGGAAATATACTTGCTCACAACCCGCGGAAATCGAGGGATACGCAGTCAGAGGGTTAATGGAAGATAAGCGGCATAGCAAGTAACGCCGTCCTATAAATTAATCCAAACCAACAGGCTTAGCGCACAGTAATCCTATTTTCATCTGTTGAAGGTATTGATGAAACCTGTATTTACAGCCAAATGAAGAATGGGACTGTTAATTTTCTGGGATGTTAAATTTTCTTAATTCCTGTCGACAATCGCATTTGTATCTGGATACAACTTACGTGAACGACAAAATATAATAAGAGCTTATTTTTTTGCTGAAAGAGCCAATAAAATAAAGAGTAATTTTCTAAGTGAGATTATAGGGGGTTATAAATTTTATATATTTTGGGTTAAAATGACTCCGAAGAAGTGTTAATATTCTAAAAATGGGTCCGTGTGTTGAAGCGTTATTAAATAACTTTAAAAAAAATTTAATAGAAAAAACACAGGCTAAGCAGAAGAATGATTTATTCAGAAATAACCACACAACACATTAATTTCCCAGAGTTACATCAATAATCAACATTTAGTTATACATTACACCAAATACATGTTTAATGAAGCATAACACATTCAATACATTCACATTCCACACTGAAAATATGTCACGAAGGATAAGCATCTTATAATAAATTGGATATTTTAACGAATAAATACATTGGGGTTGGAGTTGTAGCCTTGGGATATTATGGATATGTTTCTGTTTTAACTGAGATTCTTCCTATTGATTTCGGTTTACAAATTCAAGGTTCTCGCGGGTCCTAATTAAATTGGCTATTTCAACAGGTAACTCATTAAGGGTCCCTAGAATAAACCAAAAATTTTCGGTAACGTATTCGTCACATATTTTTGAAAAATCTGCTTATTGTTTATGAAGTAGCAACAGTATGTTCAGTTTTCCAGTGTTAAGAAACTTTATATCATATCAAAAGAATAAAGAATACGATACTTCAGAAATATTGCATCATTTTAAACATTCATAAGGATAAGGATACATCAGAAATGAAAGTACAAGTAAACTTGCGTTTTATGAACCATGCATAATTACCTTTATTCAAGGGTATTACGAAATAAATTGTTGGCAAGAATGCATGCCCCACACTTTTTCATTTATGTTTTAAAATTCATAAAACATTATTTTTCTGTATTGAAAATGACCTTCTTTTAAACATATTTCTTTTCAACTTGTGGAAATGGGGTGATTGTATAAAATTGCAGAATGAGGATAAGAGGGCAAAGATAAAAAATAATCTTAGAAAGAGCCTCAGGAATAGAAAATCATTCCAGACAAGATGAAAAATACTATACAGAAACTGAAGGATATACCTGTATATTTGGTGCTTTTCCGTTAGGCGGGCGCAAGCGAAAAATCGCCAAATAATATAGAATTCCGCCAAATTTCTTATAACCATTCTCTTGGCGACTTGGCTCGCGTTTGGTTCACAATTGGCAACATTTGCGCCCTGCTAAGGGAAAAGTACCGTTTATTTCTCTCAAGGGGACACATTACCAAAAAAATGGCCAAAATAACAATTTTCATTTTATGGGCTTATTTCGTTGCTCTTATCGTTCTACTTATTATATCAAAATTTCAAATTTGTACCATTAATATTTCAGATGTTATTTGGATTTTTATTTACGATGACTAAGGAAAAACATGCGCAAATGACAACTTTAAATGGCTTTTTCTCCATGTCGGACTTTTCTGTACTTTCATGTTTTCAAAATGCTAAGTCTTTTTTGCTTTTTAATAAAGAGCTTTCAAATTTTTTGTATACGTTTAACGTTATATATATGTTAAAACTGTGCATGCAATAAGCATTCAAATCCTTAGTTTTTTTATGCGCATGATATAAAATGAGGTACGGCTAAATGTCCTCATATTTCACCATATAATTCAGTAAAATATCTATATCTAAGCGAATATTATATACGCCATAAAATCCACGCACAGTTTCGTGTAATATACTTCAGTTAATCTTCAAATAAAATTTGAAGCAAAACTATTCATATTTGAAAAAGCAGTAGGCAATTTTTAAAAATTGAATTTTTCTTTAAAAAATTTAAATTTCAACTAAACAAGATGATCAAAATGAATTTTTCATGTGATTGTTAATTTTCAATACTATCAAAACATTTTCAATAATACTTCAAATAAAAAAAAGTTGAGAAGTTAATGTGTCCCCTTATTCAAGATTTTTCAAATAAGCCGTGAAATTATTTACACTTAAATTTATAATACAGTATTACACATATTACGGAATCTAGAAAGCAATTTTCCACAAATTCACTACCATGGCCAAAACTTGCAAAACACCGAAATCTCATTAAATTATTCGATTGATCATTAATCGAATTCTGAAAATATTAAAATAGAATATTATCATTGAGAATTCGGAAGTGAACTAAATTTCAAAGCTTTAGACATCAGGAAAGGAGTCAAAAACTGATTACTATATTTTATTATTTTTTACTATTATTTTATTTTTACGAACATGAAAGAAATGAAGTTAACTAAAAGTGTGTAGAAATTAATTATGTGAATGATAACTGAATTTTCAGAATAATTTTATGGTGCTGCGACTGAAGAATCTTTCTTTAAGGAATTTCGGGATTTTTGAAATTGCTCATCTAAATGGAGGCTCAGTTTTATTACTAATCTCTTCAAACGTTATATGTTTCAATAATAAAGTTTTCCAACAAATACTTTGAAATATAATAGAAAATTTCTTCATTAAATGTTTACTATTTTCTCCCCACAGACAATTAAATAACACAATTTGAAAACATTTAGAGATTTGTTTTAATATAAAGCATCTGGTTAATGATTCCATTATCAAGTAATTTAACTTTGTAAAAAGTATGTATGAATTCTCATAATCTGGCGGAAAAAATTGTTTCAATGGCAAAAGTAAATAGCAATATTTACTTCTGTGTTATCTACAATTGACAGCTTAATGCTACGTTTTAATTAATCGAAAACATAGATACTTAACAGCTTGGTTAAAACTCTTTGAAGTATAATTCTCAGTGCAAATGAATAAATTGTGCAAGAAATCGTGCATTTGTATCCATAATATCAATAATTATACAATATAACCATGCATTTTATCTTCATTTCTGATTTTTCTGACAGCTTATTTGTAATATCACTGATAAATAATGTTTACTTATTTTAAGAAAATGGAATCATGCTTTATTATGATATGTGTGTTTAAAGTTCTTCTTTCTGCTGTTTAATTAAAAAATAATTGATTAATTCAAAGAACAAAGAAGTAGCTGTGTCACCATTAAAAATTCATTTTTTTAATTACTTTTGTACTCCCATTTATATAACTGCAATTCACATGATGATACATAACACTCACAACTATGTACAATGCCAAACATGAACACCAACATGAAATACAAAGCACATACCATATAACATACACTTTTTTTGAAAAATTCACAGGGTAGTAATTTTTTATTCAACTTCATCCAGTAATGTGCGTTTTTTTATTTGAAATAAAATATTACCGGATATAGTAACCTCTAATGTGATTTTGAGCAAACGATTCCGACCATAAAAAAACGATTAAAAACAATAAACAATTAGTGAAAATTAACTATTTGTTGAAATTAGTAGGTAATAGAAAACTTTTAAGTTTAAATAATTTTTGAAAGATTATTAAAAGGTTAATATCAATCATAGTGATCCTTCATAGGCTAAAATTTTTCCTTTTGATCGATCAAAGGATCAAAATTCGTTATCAACAATCATAAGTGATACTATGCGCATATAATGTCATCATCTTAAATAGAGGAAAAATGGAAAAATTGTATAAATGTATACAAACATTTAAGGGCATATACATACAAGGACAAGCAGTATTCTGCTACTTCATGAAACCTGATCACTTCGATTTCAATTAAAATATGGTACAAAATTATAATTTTAATATTTAGAATGTCAACATAAAAATTCAAAGTCCATTTCTTACGTTCAACATAAACCATTATTTAATATACAAGGTGCGTTCGAAAAGTTCGGTGAATGGTCCCGTAGATGAATAACCGCGCTGGTTCGGACGCTGCGCTCACGCTGACGCAGTGAGAGACATGGCAACTAGTGCCCCTAGCGTCCAAATCACGACAGTTAAGCGGAAGTGCGCGCTACGACCAATTTAAAGAGTGATTGTGAGAAGGGCCGTCACTGCGAACTGGAGCAAAGCGTGAACATCAAGTTTTGCTTCAAATTAGGCAAAACGGCGACGGAGACACACGAAATGTTAGTGAAAGTGTACGGTGTGGACGCAGTGAGTAAAAAGTGTGTTTTTGAGTGGTTCAAACGCTTTAGAGACTGAAAGAAAGATGTCAAAGATGAGCCGCGTACGGGTCGACCACCAATAAGCACAACTCCAGACAACATCGAACGAGTGCGACGGATGCTTGCGGATGATCGACGGCTGTCTTTGAGAATGATAGCAGAAGAATTGAAGATAAGCCTTGACAGTGTGAGTAACATTATTCACGAACATTTGCAAAAGCGTAAGGAAAAGGTCCACGCTTTTCCGACATTGCGCAGGTCCAGCAACGTGTGACAACGGTGCTTCTAGCGACACCGAAAGAAGTGTTTGCTGACAGTTTCCAGCAGCTGTACAACCGATGTCAAAAGTGTATTGTAGCTAATGGTGATTACTTTGAATGCCAGTAAAGGTATTTTGTTTGTATACATTGTTTCCTTTATTTAATGAGATCATTCACCGAACTTTTCGAACGCACCTTGTACATAAATATTGAAGAGAGCATTTGTGAATTGTCCAACTTTGAATAAAACAGCTGGAATGTCTTATTAATAAAGATGATAATTGTAACCACAAGTGAAAAATATTTTAAAATCATTTGAAATTAGAAACTAATATATTCATAATATTTAATAATAGCCATTGAGTCATTTTTATTAACATTCAGGATATACAGATTAGAAAAGGAAACTGAAAATGAGAATGATATAAATACTCCATGAAAACACATGTCATTGACAAAACAGAGCTGAAAAGTTGAATATCAGATACTTCGTATGACGAAGAATTCGAAACTTTTTAGTGCATGATATGTAGATTACCTAATTACAAATAGTATGTTCTGTTTTCTCAAGACTCTAAACATTACAATTGCGCACTCTTGTAATAAAATCCAGTATATTCGTTGAATTTTTATTCAATTAAAATTTAATTTCTTCGTTGACAGAACTTTCGATTTGGATAATTAGGTATCCACACGGTTATAGAAATGATCAATATTAATCAACATGTTATCTTTTTCAATACACATCATTTCCATAGATTTTATAACATACAATAGTGGTCAATGAAAACACACTGCTTACATTATGGATGAATATGGCATATGAAAATTAAATTCAACAAATAATGCAGTTGAGAAGAAAGTAATTTTAAACGGTTTGCAGTAGGAATGCTTGATTGCATCCTTTTTTCACTACTGTGCCATCCAAAGTAGATTGCATCAAGCCCGTGCATAAAATATGGCAAAATCTAGTCGAATGCGTTTTCATTGACCTCCACTCTTCATACAGTCCCTGGTCAAATAATTAGACGCACCTGCATTTTTAACTGTTTATTGTTATTTAAAAGTACTGTGCGTAATGTAACACAAATATTTGTATTTAAATTTGTCTATTTGCGTTATTACGCCAATGGTTTGCGGTGGGAAAACATTCGTAGGAAATTTTGGCAACCCCCACCGGTCACATGACGTCGAACATACAAGAACGTGCGTGAAAGTCCGAAGCTAGGCATTCATCAGTACTACATTCCATTCCATTGCATTCGTCCCAACAACTGGTTTATATTCCACTCATTCCAGTCGAAAAACTTAAGCAAGTCATTCACGGATATTCCAAAGTTTCTTTTGATATACCTTGTTTCAAAAGGTTCAAAGTCCCAGACCTACTCCCACCCGCGCGGAGAATTTCCGCGTTTATTTTCAACATGACTTATTGTTTAGCAACGGATTCTGAAACCCTCCGCGCTTAAGCGCATGCGCCGGGCGGGGTTATTTTCACCAAAATAGGTGGGAAGTGAAGTATGGGAAGGTGATGCTTACATTTTACTGAGCGTGATCTAACAAAGAACTCCGGAAATGCGCTCGTATGACTGATTGCCTGACATCCCTTTCCGGTGTAAAATTGTCCCAAAAGTGGTAGTCTCGGAATCCGTTGCTGAACAGTAGCCTCTTCTCGGGGTTCAAATCTAGAGAGTGGTTTTTTTCTCCCGCTACCCTCGCAGCGGGTTGTCAGAAGACCATCCGGCCATTTCATTTTGATTTCAATCTATTCGGAATTCCATCAGTGCAATCCATTTGCGCCAGTTTTCAACTATTCTCACACTGAGGGAAGATTTTCCCTTCCCATTTCCGAAAATCGTGGAATTGAACAGCGATGAATGTCCCGCTTGAGACTTTTTCCAGCTGGATTTATGATGCGCAATCATTATCCGCAGATAGAAGAGACTGTGAGGGTTATTAAACATCCGGATTTACTCCAGCGAGTGCAGCGAGAAAGGGATTTGGTTGCAATAGAGTTACTCTAACGCATTGGTTCCCAACCTTTTTGGTTGTCGACCACCTGTTGTGTTAAAAATATTTTGAGGACCACTTACTAAATATACAAGTAAAAAAATACAAACACATATATTTATATATATATACAGGGTGTCCATACTTTTCGTGGTCAAATAGATAATTTCTAAACCGTTAGAAATAGACATACAATTCCAATTGGAAAATTGTTTTAAAAGAAGGGAAGAATTATAATACATGTTTTTGAGTGAATAAATATATTCCTGAAAAAGTTACGAAATCTAACTTTTTATGCAGTCCCCCGGTCCTATCAATCATATTTCGTAAAATATTTTTGACACAACATTTTGATTAAACAAAAAGAAATCCCCTCTTTTGCTACTAAAACTGACCGAGTTATGGAGCTTTGAATATCGCTGACTTAGACCACTTTACACCATTTCAATAGCCGTCTTGCAGACACCAATCAATGCGCAGCAGTTGCTCGACGAGGCCGCTGATTGTTTAAAAATCATGGAATTCAGAGCTCCATAACTCGCTCAGTTTTAGTCCCAGAAGAGTGGGACTTTTTTTGGTTAAAATCTTAGAGTGTCAAGAATATTTTACTAAATTTGACTGTTAGGACCGGGGGACCGTATAAAAAGTTAGAATTCTTAATTTTTTCAGAAATATATTTAGTGACTCAAAAAACATATATAATTCTTCTTTTTATTTAAAGCATTTTTCCAATTGGAACTATATCTCTATCTCTAAAGGTTTAGAAATTAGTTGTTGGACCACGATAAGTGTGGACTCCCTGTATATTAAATGCCCTTATATGCTAGTAATTAGTGAAGCTTACTGTAGAAGGAATAAAATATATTGTTTTATAAAGCAAGAAATAAGCGAAGACTCTTGAAGCTCCCCTGACTTTGACTCTTGACTAGCATTTCGCGGCCCATTAAAACGCTATCCGAGGCCCACAAGTGGGCCGCGGCTCATGGGTTGGGAACCACTGCTCTAACGTATTCGTAAAAACTGACGTTACTCCACCAATAAAAGAAAATTCATTGTTTACACTATTTATATCCATTGTTCGAGAGAAAGTGGAAAAGCATTCTTATCCAAGCCCCATTTGAAATTGAAGATTAAAAATTTTGGAAATTTTCTTTTAATTCTGTTTTTAATTAATATAATTTTGAATAACCAAATATTAATAAGAATATTATCTTCTTTATATTCGGAAGTCTTAACTTTTAACCCTTTCCGGCGCAAGGCATTAACTTTTCTGAAATATGAAAAAAACATCATGGATGGGTTAAATTTATTGTCTAGATATTGAATTTACATTTTTTAAAAACTTGCCTAATTCCGAGGAAGGGGTCGTCCTCCTTTGGGGATACCCCTGTCATATGAGGACCCCTTTGGACACAGCCATCTTGAAACTCTCAAACAATTATGTTGAATCTTACACAAAATCATAAATTAAAACTTCTTGAATAGTGTAAGAAAATGGTCGAGTGAATTTTCTTAAATTGTAAACGTCAAGAACTCAAAAAAATTCTTTCTCCGAGTCAAAAAATTTGGGCATTTTAAATCCATATTTTTTTCCAAAATGAAAGCGATATTTCTTCGTGCTGCCATCTATATTCTAAAAGGAGAACTATCAGCTGTCGTTTTCTACAATTTTCTGGGTTTCAAAGTGGAAGGGGTTGTTTAAAGTTGGTGTTTTCTTTTGCGACCACGGCGCCGGAAAGGGTTTACCCTTTCTCAAACTATGTGCAAGTGTTATGAAAGAGGGTCATTGGTAGGCACTATTTAGAATTTTATACTATACTTTCACCCTCTCGAAGTCCCTTTAACCCCTCTTCGGAATTAAACCAATAAAATTACGCTATGTATAGCCATGTATTAACGGCATGCCAAGAAAAATCAAGGCGCTAACGGTATTAAACAACCACTAAATATTTTAAAAAGAATACTAATTATTACTTAATTTGTATTTGTAAAAATAATAATAAATATTTCTTCAACATTTAAACTTTTTTATTACATTTAGCAATTATGTCCTAATAACGTATTTAGATGCCATTTTAGAAACAAAATTAATCAAAAAAGGCGCTCCATTTAATATATATATATACTCGGATATTATATGTGGTTCGTCTAATAAATAGGCCAGGGATTGCACTCACTGACAAAATAATACTGAACATCGTAGAGAGATATTTTGGAATGTGAAAAAAAATCAAAGTTTATGGAGCTCTGTGGTTGTTAGGTGTTCCACAGACCCAACTCACGGTGTTGTTTAGCTGCTCTTTGTTCTGCTGGTGGCAGCTTATTTTATACCTGGAATTATCGCAGTGGAAGGACATCTCCTTCTCCGTGGAACTTGACGCTCTGAGACATTTGCAGCAGACGCTGAAGGTGTCTTTGAAAGCCTGTCTGAACTTGACTGACAGAAGCTGATACAGAATGGGGTTGATGGTCGCACTCAGGTAGTAAGTGACACCAGAAATGTACGTGAGTATTGTGAAGGTGACCACCAGAGTCGGTGTCACTTCGGTGGTGTAGATGGCCAGGAGGCGCTGAGCGTGGAATGGTGACCAGCAGATGCAGAAAGATATCACCACAGCAACTGCAAGAGAAATCACAAACATGTAAGTAAAAGAAAAAATGGTTCATTCAGAAGTAATAATAAATAATTTGTATTTTTATTGTCCGAAGAATGAATTTAAAGATCTTTTGTGTTCATTAGTTTCAGTGATAGGCACTTCTGCTCAATCACAATTGCTACTTTAACCACATTTTAAAAACACCAAGATTGGAAATGAAGAATGAATTTGGTTGATTGAAATAAAATTTATACATCTATATATAAAGCGCTAACGTAAATGGCACAGAAAATAGGTAAATTTCTCTTCTGCCGATGGCAACGATTGGTTTGTTTACAAAATAAAACCGGTAGCCATGTTAGACGTAACTTCATAAGTATAACCTACTACTGTATTCGATCTGGTGTAAAACAACTTTTTCTCGAAAGTAATATATATATAAAAAAATAAAGTCAATTCCTACTTAGGTCAGTGATCTACACGCTTCGTCACTGACGGTATTTATTCCTAAATTTATATCCTGCTAAATATCTTAGATATATAGGGAGAGTGTGAACTAATAGTAGGAATTGAAAAACTTCAAAAAGTCTTTTTTAACATATCCGATAGAGAGAATGAAGAAAGTAATCAACATTACCCTCTGACAAAAATACATGAAAAAATGACGCCTTCGTGAACATACCAGAAAACAAAGGATATTAGGTCTCGAAGCTGGAAAACCTAGCTCCATCTATTGAGCAAAATTCGAACCAACCGACTCAAGGCGACATATGCTTTCTCCCATATAAAACTAAAATTAATTAATTAAATTTAATTAATGAATTAATATTTAAAAAAACTGTATTAACAGAAAGTGCCATCCTCTACAAATTTAAAAAAATGTATTTGAGCTTGAGTGGATGAATAAAAAGTATTTTATTCACGACTGAAAATTTGAACAAGATATATAAATAAATATATATAGGGAGAGTGTGAACTAATAGTAGGAATTGAAAAAATGAGTTTAAGACTAAAGTTCACAATATTTCTTACAATATAATGAAACTTTGGATGAAATTATTCTAAAGATATTAGTTAGAAATGAAGCAGACAGGCTTAGGTGAGTCATAGAACGTTCAGATCAACGAAGGGGAAATCGAGTTAAATCCACAAATTGAAGTGACCATCATGGGGCTTATTATTGTCAACATTGTATATTGGGTACGTTTCCTTTATACACACTTCACTTTTTTGTCTTGGCGAATTCTCTTGGAGCGCTGAACCGCCAGCTTGGCTGAAATTCTTTCTTGAAGATAGTTGACGTGCGCTGTATTTTTGGCTAGCTGAAGCGTCAGAAGCCAGAATGAGCTAACTGATCTGTGCGAGATCAGTTAGTTTCATATAATTCTAGAGAAAATAGTGGTGGACGTTTCGGTTCTTTTTGGAAACTGTAAACTTACAGATCTGTGAAAGCATATAAACAAAATATGAAATGAAACAGGTTTTATTCAAAGAGTTCGATTTGTTATTTTCCTGTGGTTTTTATTTTAGTCATATTCTCGTTGATATTCTACCTTACGATTATCTTTATCTCCACTAATAATAAAGGATTAAGTGTGTGTGTCTGTGAGTATGTGTGTGTGCGTCAGTGAGTATATGTATGAGTGTGTGTGTGCGTCTGTGAGTATATGTATGAGTGTGTGCGTGCGTCTGTGAGTATATGTATGTGTGCGTGCGCGTCTGTGAGTATATGTATGTGTGTGTGTGTGTCTGTCTGTCTGTGGGTATGTGTGTGTGTGTGAGTGAGTGTGTGTGTCTGTGAGTATGTGTGTGTGTGTCTGTGAGTATGTGTGTGCTGCCGCTCTATAGGGAAGACCGTTGGACCTAGAGTTAAGAAGTTTGGCACGAGCATTATTTGGAGGGTGGGAGTGCGCACCTCGGAGGCCTTTTTTCAAACCTTTTAATTAGAATTGTAATATTCAAAAATTAAATGAAATTTTAACATTTTTCTTTGATAATTTGCGAAAATATTACAGCACGAAAGTTCCAAATTTCAAACAGAACGTTCTGAGCCATATTTTCAACGTGATACACAGCATATCCTATCAAGAGAACTAATTTGTATTCCTGAGTTCAATGAAAGAGTGAGACCCTGTTTGCGCAGGGACCTTCACTGACAACTAAGACATGAATGGGAAGATTGAATAGACCTGCAGTGTGCATCTAGTCATATAAAAATGCAAAATTCCAGCATAATTTGACAGAAAGTTAATATAACAGCCCAGATCTGTCGGTAACGTTCTGACGTCACCAACAATAAAACTCGTGCCATAGCACTGCGAGACGTTAAACAGCATTATTTCATTGTTAGAGAACCTAAATTTCGGTAATTTTAAATTTAAAAGAGTAATTGTCGTTCTAATTTCACATTTAATAGCTCTAAAATAGTGAAATAAAATTTGCTATCGATTGATATAAAATTTATCTCGCTATGATCAATAGTTCCCAAGAAATTTTAAATTATATTAATCATATATTTCAAATTAATTTCCGTTTTTTAATAGGAAGTAGTAAATTTCGTCAGTGGTATATCATGCGCGTGATACAGTTGGACGCCACTATGCATCTGATTACTTATTGCAATCGTGATGATATAATTTGATAATATTTTTTGCCAACGTTTGACAAGGAGATAAGTACTTTGTTTTGATTAGAATTTTCGAAAAAGAATTCCACTGAAATTTTAACTTCTGACTTACGTTTGCCAAACTGAGTATTTCATGGTTATTGAATTATAATAAAATTGTTATAAAAGAAAAATACTTCACACGAAATGTTGTTTACCAAGAAGTTTTTAAAATAATGAAATATATAAATAAAAAATATTTCCTATCATAAAAGATGTGTTTATTTTATTTGTTTTCAATCAATGTTAAACATTTCTCTCGCATATATATCTATTTAAACACGTCAAATCTGACGGAAAATCTCTCAAATGAAGAGGCAATTTGCACACGTCATACCATGACGGGGGGTTTTCTTGTACAATGTATAATGAAAGAAAATACTGCAATTGCCGAAACATTCGATCTTGAGATTTTGAACCTCTCTAAGTGAAATCGATTTTTGGAACTATGCTTTTAAATTTTGGTGAATTGTAGTTTATGATTTTTACACCAAAAACTAAAAATCTGTGTCTAATTTTGAACTTAATCCAACAAAGGGTATAAAGTTTGTCTGTCCGGGTGAATGCGATCACGACAATTCTAAAACACAACAAGCTGGATAAAAGAAATTTTTCATGTGGTTTTGACACTGAATTTGAAGATTTGTATCAGATTTCAGATCTAATTGGCCAAAGGAAAGGCCTCCAAAATGCATACTTTATTGTCTCCTCTAGTTCGTCGAAAGACGTGCCGTATTGTTTAAATATACCAGAAAGTCCATGAGAGAACACACTCGCTTGTTTCTGTTTATCTTTCAAATTACTACAAAATTAACATAATAAGTAGTACCATCTCTAACATATGGAGGTACTGGAACGTATGATGCTTTTCTATCAAAACAAAGACTTTGAAAAGCAGCCGAGAACTATGAATGGATAATTTTTCTCAAAAGCACATATTTAACTCTCTAAACCCGGCTAGAGTGAGAATTCCATTGCCTCAAGACCTGAAGTGAATTTCCACTCACAGAAACAGAATGGAATCATCACGTTCTTTACAGAAATTCCAGGAGGTCGACACCTATGGTTGTCCTATCAATTGTCAACAAAGAAAGGAACTACATTTTCCCTAAAAATTTCACCCATGCGCCCTAAACCTCCTGAGTCTGGCTTCTGTCGAACGGGCGGTTTGAGGCGGGATAGGGCTCAGAGGGTTAATATCAGTTTCGGCTTCCTGCTCTTCTCATATAGAAGGTCAGAAAAGGATAGCCCTCGCATATATTTAGTCTAAAATATTTATAGCTTTTTGGATTTTTTCGTTGAAAGCATATCGTTTTGCGAAGTAAAGGAACCTGACTAGAATTTTTTCAGTATTTTATTTTATAGCCATAAGAACAAATCTTAAACGAGGAGGTTTAAGAGAGGTCATACCTCAGATGCCTACTATTTGTTTTGAGAAGTTGAGCTTGGTTGTTTTCTTCGATGAATATGAGAAAATTCGGAGAATTTCATATAATATCTTTATTTGAAAAATAGTAAAAACGAAACTGATATTTCATAAAAGAATGATATAAAGATAGCTTTAAATTTTGACTGATAATTTTTCGACGTTAACTGATAAGCTTCTGATTGCCCAAACCGTCATTATGGGATTAAACTTACGTTTTCATCAAAACCAATTTATTTCCAATGCATAGTATTGCTGCCATTTGTTAAGTTACTACAAAATTAAAGTATATTTATAAATATATGCTAATATCTTGGATTTAAAGATTGAAAGAAAATCGTAGAAGTACATAGTTCTTGATAGCATTTACAATGTGTGCAATCATTATTTTCTGTGCATTGGTAGTCAAATTAATTTTGGAAATTTTCATATAAATCTCGATAAGGAAAGCAGAAAAAGCCCAACTATTCACCAAACTTCTGTCTTTTTTGGAATTTCAGGTGGAGAACGTATTTAGAAAGAATTAGTCTTCTAAAATGATAGACACTAAGATTTTCCTTTTTTATTTGAATAGAATGCATCATAGATATAGATTTAATATAAGTTTATTTACTTTTACACTAGAAATAAACGAACAAATGGTATGCTTCTAAATTTATACACTGAAATTACTTGTACTGTTATTTAATATATATTAAAACTTTAATGTGTATTTATTTAATTATTCAATTAACTAAATGACTGGAAAGGATTTTTATTCGGAAATTATTTAATAAAAATGAAATTTCTGCTGTTGAAATAAGGATTATGTGCAACAAAAATTAGCAATATTTTGCTCGGTTAATGGTAATTAGAATGTTTTTAAACCTGTACTCCATTATACTTCGATTTAATTAGTATCTTTTTTTCACTTTTGTTTCTGTTGAGCTTATATGAATAATTAATTACTGCCTAAGCATCTGTTAGAATTTAAATAAAATTTATTTTGTTTCGTCAAACTACGGATTTTAAATTCTTGAACTCTTTATGTTTGCCAAGGTATGAGATAAGATTTCATTAATTATGCATTAATTTTAATAGCTCATTAAATTTGATTAATAAATCCGAAAGCAACAAGTTTCGGATGATGTATTCTTGCTTATCAGCTCCTTGATTATGCATAAATTCCTTGAGTGTCAAAATAATATTTTCACATTATAAATTATTTTTCTTATCTATATAATCAGGGCCGAATAGCGACAATAGCGTTATTCTAAATGTATTTATTTTAAGAATAAAGTATTAAAAGTGATAAGCCTTGTAAGGCCAAAAGTGAAAGTGTTGGGACATCGCATAAAAGTGTTCGATCAGCACGTAGGGAGATCAACTTGAGTACTCTTTACACGTTCTTTTGAGCTACTTAGAGGCCTACCAAGCACTTTACAAGTTTACTACTTTATAAAGTAAAGCTCACTTTACAATTTAACGCGAAAAACGGCGTTTAATTTTTTTTTTTGTCATTTACATCGTTTACCTCTTTTAGTTTTCAGTTCACTCTTAGATGACTTTTGGTTGTGTGGCAGCATTATTGAGATAATTAGCTTAAAAATTATAAGCTTTCCATTTTGTCAAATTTTTTTGTTTCATCAAAATGTCAACCATTTTACTACACTGCTCTAAACAATTAGGGGATATTATGGTTTTGGATATAAATTGCGGATGAGAAAATGTTTTGTTGACTGATATATGGTGGTGTTGTAAGATATGAGAAAAGGAAACGACGCAACGAACAAGGAATAATTAAATTTTATTGACCATATCTGAGGTAAACAAAACATGCACAATTCCTGCATATCATACAAACAAACAAAAAATGTGATTTCTTGGGTAAAAATTAGTTTCAATAAGGGATGTGGTTTCCCTTGACTGAAAACAATGTAGTACACCTCCGAGACCTGGAATCAGTGAAGTTGTCAATGAGGGACATTCTCTCCCACTCCTGCAGAAGATAGCTTCTCAACTGCGGAATTGTATATGCGGGTGATAAGCAACAAATAACCCTTCTCCCTAGAATGTCCCGAACATGTTCTTTTGAGTTCATGTCTGGGAAATATGCTGGCCAATCCATTCGAAGATCCTTTGTCGAAATGATGTGGCCTTGCGTTATCGTCCGTAAGAATGGATTTATCCCTGATTGCTACAGAGTAAGGGACCACAATGGGTGTGAGGATCTCATCCCTATATTTCTGAGCTGTCAGTGCTTCATTGTTGATAATGCGGCCATTGATAGATACACCGACCCAGACCATAATTCTGCCTCCGCCAAATCGGGCACTTTCGGCACAAATGCAGGATTATTCCGCGTGCCACGTTCCCTCCAGATGATAATTCGCCTAATGTCAGGTTATACACTAAAGCGGGACTCGTCCGTGAAGAGCACATTGCTCCCCTCATGTCGTCCCCATATGAGATGCTCTTGTACCCACCTTCTGCGAGCAGTCCGGTGACCCGCTGTTAATGAAACATAAACAACACATCTGCGAGCATACAAAGCAACATGATGGAGTGGGTTTCGAACAGTTTGAGTCGAAACTCTGGTACCAGTAGCCCTCTGAAGGTGCTTTTGCAATTGAGTGGCGTTCATACTTCAGTTTCTTCTGGACGTTAGTGTTAAATACCGGTCCTCATTTTGTGTTGTTGAACGCGTACGAGCTAGTCCTTATCTTCGATTAACATTTCCAGTTTCCAAAAACCGATTCTATAGTATGGAAATTACACTTTGAGAAACTCCTAACGCCGCCGCTACAGCGGATTGCATTTGACCCGCCTCTAAACGACCGATCTACCGATTCAGCTAAGTCATGTTGTTGAGACATCATATTCACTGCTACAAAACATTCCACACGTGTCGATTGTTTCTAATATCCTCCTCCATAAGGAATGCTGCAGGTCGCTTTTCACTCCTTATAAAAACGCGTAGTTTTCTACCTTACAGACAAAATTTGCATATTCCCAATTATGTAAACTGTATAATTTTCCTTTCTAACCTCTTTTGATTTCACTTTTGTTAAAAAAAGTTGTTGATTATATTGCTGTTTCTTACCAAATTCACAATATCCACTAATTGCTTTGGACAATGCATATTTTTACATCTCCAATAAAATGGAGCGCTAACACTCCGTCTGTCCTAGGATATTTAAACTTTTAAAAATATATGTTTTTTAAATATTGCCTTTGTTCACGAAAATTATGACATCGACTTTTCTGGAATACCCACCTCTTTAAGAATATTTTTTTTCAATACTGCCTTTGCTCATGAAAATTATTACTATTAATGATTAACTGAGAATGAATATCGAACAAATATCACAAATGACCTGGATTTTTGCTGCAAATCTTAGAAGTTCCGTGGTTTAACTCAATGTTTTTATTTGTATACTGTTCTGCTTCTATTTTTCTGTAAAAGTCTTCGACAAAATGTAAGTAATTAGCTATTTACTGTCTCTAGAGAAGAAAAAAAGAACGGTCCAAACATGATTTTACCATTATTTCTGCTCAGAATAAATAGTTGTCAAATTGTCTGCTATTATGAATGCTCATTCGTGAGTTAAACAGTAAATATGTGAGAGAGAGGAAATTTCCAAAATCCTTCCAATTCTCCTGATGCGACTGAAATGCTTAACGACAACAGAATTCAAAATACTTGATTGAATGCAACACTTTAACAATGAAGTTTATTCGAAATCATTACAACTGAAGTGGTCTACAATACTTTGCCTTGAAAACGGATTCGCGATGTAGTTCCATTTTCAGACAGAGATCATTACATACAGTGGCGGAATTTCAGGATTGTCAAATTTATTTCCGGGAACAGTAAATAAAACGTTTCAAATATATTAAATACTTATCGAAATTATCAGATTTTCCTATGTTTTGAAGTCTTTGTAATTCTTCGATGTATACGATATAGGACTCAATCGTACAATAATTTGCAAAAGGCTAATGACAGAAGATGTTTACATTTGAACCGAAATATGAAACGGAGTGTAATTTAAGTAAAATAATTTGTTTCATTAAAAATATTTTTAAACCTTTAGGTTAAGCAAAACTCTTCAGGATCATTCCCAGCTGGATGAATATTATTTCTTTTTATTATTCCATACATTATAATTCGTTTACGTATGCTGCCTAAAAGAGAAGCTGATACAATGTAAAAGAGGTATACATGCACTGCCAGGCAAATCTTAGTGGATTTAATAAGCACAACTTTTGTAAGCGATTATTTTGTTACTCAATCAGATGATGAACATGTAGGATAAAAGCATCCATAAGAACTCCCGATGTCATCTAAAATATTAATTTCTTTCTGCTGTTTCCCATTGAGGTGAAAAAAAAGAATGAACATCTTAAAAAGTTATTTATGCACTGTTGCCAACGAAACGCAGAGTTTATCAAAGGATTCGTGGCAAGGCAGATGTTTGATTCTTGCCTTGAATTACAGGGGAATCCAGGTTTATATCACAATGGATTTGACGAAAAAGAACTCATGAAATGTGCGTAACGCTGTAGGGAAGCTGGAGCAGGTACGCCAGATGACGCTAAATGTTACGAGCACTGATACATGGTCTACAACTCGAAACATTTTGTGAAAAGTACAATATGCTTCGACTCCTCCAATATCGTCTACGACAGTCGGCAGTTTAGAGAACATATATCTAGAGGGTGAAATTGCTGAAATCATTTGCAGTAGTTTTACCGTAGATTTGTATCTACGACGAATTCATTATGGAAAGAATAAGTTCAATTTAAAAATAGGACTTCTGTCTTATAAATGATGTTTGGCGCGTGAAAAATAAAATTCACCCTCATCCATCCAAACTGGAATAGTGGGTCTAAAAAGGGAAGAGTTTTTGAAAGAAACAGTATTAAGCTCATCTAAAAATTAAATTACGTTGCATTCATGTTTAAGAATTTTTGAAAAGATCTTATTCCAGGAAACCTAGGAGAAACAATTTACTTTCCCACAAATATGCAGAGTTTTAGATTATTCCCGGAAAATTCTATGAAATTATCTGATAACTTCTTCTGCAAGAAAAGAAAAATTTGCATTTTGGTGTGATAGATAAAAGATAAAACATCCTGTTTTCAATTCAGGATCATTTGATGGATCATCAGTAAACATGCTTTAATCGAACTAACAAAGTTTCTAAGGGCAGGGTTTTGTCATTCTTAATTTTTAGTCTTTATTTTTCTTGTAGATCGGAAATTTAGATCTGCCGTTGAAATTCAAATATGATATCATGAACCAAATCAAACAGTTAAACAAGGTTTAGTTTTGTTATATTAGTATCCCAATTTGAAGCAACACGAAGGACCTAATAATTTTGAACCTTGGTCAGAATACGATAACGACGCCTCAGCCGTCAACTTCTAATCCAAGATTCCGCACCACACCAATGGGAGGACGTTCGACCCACGAAGTCATATTTATCGGGCCTTAGGTCCACATACATAGTGGTTCTTTAATGGAATAGGGTTTCGAACCTAGAGCCCTCTGGTCTTGAAACCGAGCTCTTATCGCTAGGACACCGATGAAACCAACACTTAAACAAAGTATGATGGTAACCATAAACGCGCTCTCCCGTCCCTGCCTAGGCACCCGGGGTGAATGGAAGAACGGTCGTCATGGCAGCAATCGGAGACCACCGACCACGGCCCAACCTTTCCCGAAAGACGTACGTCCCGTTATTGGAGTGGGAGGTAACTCTATCGCACCACCAGTACTATGTCTACCAAAAAAGCGAGAACTTGCTTATTTATCCTGCGGCTTCTCATCCACGTATTCGTGAAGCTCCCCAGTGGGGAAAAGTATGACAATAGGTCAGTTAACATATTATGATATTTTTTGAATAAGTTTCTCATTGACATTAAATTATCGAAAAGGGCTTCAAGTTTGTCATTTCAACAATTCATTTGCAAAATTTGAAATCTTTTTAACCCTCTAAGCGTTTTGAACGTATTTTTCCTTTTCTCATACTGAGTTCAAAAGCAATTAATTCATGTTTATATGCATAATTTATTAAACTACCGAGGATAAAATATTCTTAATATTTCGGAGACTTGATTAAATGCAAAAAGATCCAATTATTCAAATTAATATCATATTTTTACGATTGTAAAGATAATTCATCAGAGAAGCAAACCACTCAGAGGGTTTTAAAATATCAAAAGAGTACTTTAGAACTTTTGTGATGCGCAGCGCATGTTTGAAAATATTGCATAAAAAATGTTTTTCTTCTTGGGATGTTTTGAAATTTTACAGACTAAAATTTCATAAACAGTTAGTGAAGCCGTTCTAAAATTCTCTCATAAGGCAATAAACCGATTACGATGAAACATTCTTAAAATTTTTAACACAATTATTCTTTACATATAGAAATTGCTTTTCTTTTCAAATAAAACATACGGTCAACAATATAGCTGCTTTTATAATCAATTAATCAATTGTCTTTTATTTCGTTGATTCAAATTCCTTTCAAACATTTACTCATAACATATACAAAACGTAATTCGCGATATTCAAACATTTGCCTTTCACAGGAATAAATTATGAGAAAATTAAGAGAGGATAATGAAATTAAGCGCAAAGGAAAGCATGACGACATTTTTGCCAAAAGGAAACTACGCTTAACTAACTTAATTTACTAAAACAGAAAGAGCAGAGACGAATTGAACCAATTTCTTTATTTCGGAGATTCGCGTAACAAAATGCTCGGATACAAACACAAAGAAAATTACTTTTCTTTTTAAGCATAAAAGATAAAGATAATTATTTGCATTTATCTAAATACAGGATTTTATTAAGAAATATAATCTGATCTTTTTTTTCAGAGAGCATTTGCCTTGAAAATACTTGTAATGATATCTCTTTAAATGTTTTAACTTGCGTTGCTTTATTTGGTTCCTTAATAGGATTTGTCGAAAGAAGAAAAAACTTACCTTTTAAATTCTAAAATAAGACTTTCATTTTTCTAATAAAATTTATACAATATTGCACTATTTAAAGAGTAATTATGATGCAGGATGCTTTGAAACTAATGTAAAATCTTTCAACGATTATAGAAAACGCCGAAGCAATTTTAACACAAATTGCATAGATAGAAAATTCAAAGTGTGAATAGAATAATCGGGGTAGGGTGTAAAAGTTGTTTTTTAAGTGTACTGGCATGCATGCGAAATTTTTTCAACTTTGTTTAATTTCTTCCGGTGCCCCAAGACATTAAATATTGCAAAGAAACGATTTTTATGCAAATTTGAATTAAAAATAAAAAATTAAAAATAAGTTAAGGAAACGATTTTACTCGGAAAAACGTATAGGAGATAATGGCAAATTATTTATTTTTTATTAGTAAATGAATAAAATTATTTTTGTATAATATTATTCAGGAACCCACAACTTCCTTTTCTTCTTTTTTATATTTTATAATATAACACAATATTACTTTATTTCGAAGACAAAGATAAACTACTCTACAATCTCGACTTTTCCTAAACAAAAGGACATCGCCACAGGGGAAACTTTGGAAAAAACTTTCTTTTATTCCTCCCTTATTTGAATGAGTCAAAATCGTAAAAATGTCAATTTTTAACTATTTTTGGCGCGCTTGGGCCACCAGGAGATATGAATGAATTTGAATAATAATAATAAACAAAAACGTAAACTAATATACCGCAAACAAAACTTTCTTACACGGCGCTAAAGGGAATTTTGCAAATATGTTTTATAAATTTCCCCAAAATGTCATTTTTAACTATTTTTGGGGCACTGGAAGATATGAATGGATTTCAATAAAAAAATTATGTAAAATAATATACCTAAGACACAACCTTCTCACCCCGCTCCAAAAGTAATTTCGAAAAAATAAAATTTATAAATTTTCATAAAAATTGAAATTTTTAACTATTTTTGGGGTGCTTGGGGAACCTGAAGATATAAATGGATTTCAATAAAAGAAATTATATAAACTAATATACTTAAGACACAACTTTCCAACCCCACGCTAAAAGTAATTTCCTAAAATAAATTTTTTCCTATATTTTTCGATCCACCCTATGGAGGCACAAATTAAACGGCTACGCGTTCGAAGTGCTTTTATTCTTCAAGTTACCTTCTTTCCAGAAGTGACATCGGTAGAATTGAAGTTGTGTAATACTTTCTTGTTATTTTGAATTTACATTAACATGGTGACCACTGTATGTGATCTCTCTTTCTCATCCATGGAAGCTATTAGGATGTAGAAGTGTTAAGTTAACTGAACGCAAGATGAAATGTTAAAGGTAATATTTGCATTTCACAAGTTATCTGCACGCTGCTAAATAATACAGAACTATCCATCAACCATAGTCTTAGCGCGGTTGGAATACTCAGAAATGCAATGAACAACTGTAGACCTTAAACTATTAATGAGCTATGAAAAATTGAGTAAGAAGAGAGAGAAACCTCTGCATATTCATTTTACAAATAACATTATGATCACGGAAATTAAAACATTTATTTGTTTAAAGAAAAGCACACTACAGAGAAAACTCTATTTACAGAGTTCTATGAACAACAAACACACAAACAATAAAAGCCACAACGAGTAAATAAAAAAATGCGCTAGAAAATAAAAAAGTCGAACATAGAGAATACACAAAGTCATAAAAATTTTGCAAACACATATATAATTAAAAACGAAAGCACATAATGACAAAAACACTAAAACACACCATGGCTCTAAAAGTCGAATTTTTAAAAAAAATTAAAGACCATTTCCAAAAGGCAAGGGTTAAAAAGTCAAAACACGCAAGCATTGAATCCTCTGAAGACAACCGGTTGCTTAAAAGTTTAAAGATGTAAATACCCACTTGAGATATAAAAATAAATTTCTACACGGCGCCAAAAACAGAGTACAAAAATTAAAACCTATAAAAAACATTAAAAAAATAATCGATTACATAAGAACGCGGAAAATCAAAACGCATAAAAATCTAAAAAGTTGTAAAAAGCAAAATAAAACACATCAACTATTTAAAAGCCGCAAACATTTCGATTTAAAAGCACCGAAAGGCATATTAAAAATTTCAAGTTCAGCAGAGAACCTGTTAAAAATGTTATAAAATTTATAAAACGAGAACCTGTTAATATAATTAAATTTTGAATATACATTTGGAAAGGAACTTTGGTTTCTTAAATATCTGGCGGGCATAACGAAATCTATAGAGCTCAGTATGTCATTACAATCGACAATCAAATGATAGCTTAGAATATGAGCAACCAAACGAACTAATGCATGGTTTTCATGCAATAACTCGCTTTATATAATGTAAAAACTTCAGAAAATGGCCTACTAGCATTTACGGTATCGTATTATTGAGTTTCTGCTGAGTTTTCGTACCAAACTCAACCTGTAATTACTCGGAGAAAACCAAGTCTATGTAATAAATAAATAACGCATTCGAAATACAGTGTGGTCAGAAATTATTGGACCCGTTTTAAAAATGACTAAAAAAACTAATAATGTTACAACTGCGTTTTTTTTAAATGAGAAAGCGAATAATTTTTTTTCAGATAAGTGGAATGCCATTACGGCCTTCTTAATTTGCTATAGCGAGAGATTTCCATTCGCAATGGCTATAGATCAACAGAAGTTGATGCGCATTTTCTGGTTTCCGTTTTTAGTTTTTCCTGAATATCTCGCAAACTATTCAATTTTCAAATTACAATTGATTTAACAAATTATAGAACGTAAAATTTCCTACATAAACGTGCTTTTATTTTTCTTCGCTATAATAGTTTCGCGGATAATGGCTCTCAAACATGAGAGATGGCCAATAATTTACGAACATCAAGACCACCGTAACGGCATGTTACCTATTTGAAAAAAAAAAAATTAAAAATGTGCTCTCATTAAAAACAAGTATTAGAAAAAAAAATTTTAAGTCAATTCCTACTTAGGTGATTCGAGATATAACGAAAAATGTACTGCGCATGCGCAAAGATATGGCTGAAATATGGAGGTGCTTCGCTGATCCCATGGGCCATCCATATACCCAATAACCAAGTCTGTAATGTTAATAGTTTTCGAGATATAATGAAGAACGTGCTGCGCATGCGTCATGCAAAATATGAAATGACAGACAAGAAAGCGAATTAATATTCCATTGTCATCTAGTTGTGAGCTCTGTTTAAAGTTTCAAGTCTCCAGCTCATCGGGAAGTTAGTTTAAAATCGATTGCAAAATTTGAACAAGATATAGGGAGAGTGTGAACTAATAGTAGGAATTGAAGAAAACATTAGTTGTAACATTATTAGTTTTTTCTACTTAATTTTTGAAATGGGTTCAATATCTCCGGGAAATGACTTATTCTTTAATTCAAATTATTCTACTGCTTCACACTGGGCGACGAGTGCAACGACTTCTACGAACATCCAATCCAATTATCGATGAACAAACCATCGCTGGAATCACGGGTTTTAATTTCTGCTTCGTTAAGTTTAAATAGAGCTTTTTCATACGCAACGGACCGGAGAATCCTAATTGATTCTGGATCGATGAACACTTTGCTAAGGAATAATGAATTATAAACTCATGGATCCCAGTAATGAAGAACTAATGACATCGAATATTCAAAGGCGTTTTCCGTGTTAAAAGTAATGATGATGTTACAGTTGCTTCTATTCATAAAGAAATCGACGATAATTAAGACTTCCTTCGTAAAGTAATCGATGAATTCGAGTCTTATTACACACACTTGAGTCATTTAATTAGTCTAAGGAGAGTTCAACGACCAATGTTTTCGGTGAAAGAGCTTTTACTATAAAAGATTGATAAATGTTTATAATATTATTAGATTAACTGTAATTAACGCCGCGTTACCGTAAAGCGCTTTTAACCCTTTCAGGGGCACAAACAATTTACTTTTTTCCGTGAAAACAATTTTCATGACTGTATAAATCCATTAGAAAAATAAATTGGTGCTGCCATCTATTGTCTTTATTAGATACTAAAATAGCATTCTTTCTAATAAATCGTCAAAAGACTACCGTCTGGATTAGAGAAAAGCTCATACAAAGGTAGTTCCGACAAGAAACCACCGCCCTTGAAAGTGCTAAAGGCTCGTTTGAAGTGATGCTTCAATTACTATTATTTTAACTACGTTAATAAATTATATATTTCTTTTAGTATGTAACAAATTTCTCGGCATGCCTTAAAAAGCAAATTCATCACATTCTTAAATATTGTTAGTTTTTTAAAGAAAATAACAGCTGTGTTCGAACTTCACAATTCCATGTGTTCTGTAACTAATTCATTTTAATATTAAGGGGACATACGACTGTTAAAAAATTTTCGATTCTATGAAAAACTATATATTATTTCCCATTTTTTGTGAACAATTTAAAACAAGCTGCGTTAAAAAATCCTATAATTATGAAAGTTAGGAATGAACATATATGAGCTCTTCAACTTAAACGTTGAATATGGCCATATCTTTAAAGCGCTATATCTCAAAATGTGTTAATTTTTTTATATTGCGCGCACGATATCTCAAAAAATATTGAATATTTTTACATAAAATTTTTACCGCTTATGTATTTTGCTATGTTCTACAAATTGAACCACATTTTTGTACACATTTCTGCAAAGAAGGTTTTCTGAGGGGTTAGAAAAGTTGAAATTTTAACTATTTTTAACATTTTTATTTTAAATTGGTTTATAAAATAGAAATTAAATTTAAATACGAATAAATTGAGGTTCAGTTTCTTAAACAGACTGTTTTTATTACTTAGATACCCAAAATATTGTGTTTAGATAAATATTTTATCCGTAATCATGCGCGCATGGTGACTATCTCATATTTTCTCCAAGAATTATACCCATATTTATTATTCTCTCAAATACATACATACCAACATGAAGGTTTGAAAATGTGTGTACTATAAGAGAAATATCAGATATTTTTCCAGAAAAAATGTGAGTTTGTGATTTGCATTGTTTCAGAGACGTAATGTATAGAATTTAACAGTTTTCCACCATTTTTTCGAGGTTTAAGAGTCGTATGCCCCCTTAATTTCATTTATCTCGCTTACTTGTCAGAAAGGACTCATAGGCAGCAACATACTACTCCAATTCGTAAAAAACATAACGTTTATTGGCTAGACGAGACGACACAGAACACGCAGCACAAGACAATCACATAAAAAAACTCAAACTAAAACTTACAGTGGTTTCAGCTTCAACTTTCATATCCATATTAGCGCGAGAGTTACAGCATCGTCTATAAGTGGGACAGTGCGCATCAGGCGACAATCATGACCTCTAATTACAACAAGCTGTTTATTGTATTACTAGAAATTCACCCGTGATGGTATGACGGGTGCAAATTGCCTCTTCATTCGAGAGATTTACCGTCAAATTTGAAGTGTTTAAATTGATATATATGCGAGAGAAAGGTTCAACATTGATTGAAAGCAAATAAAATAAACATATGATTTCATGACAGGAAATATTTTTTTTATTTACATATTTCTTTATTCAAACCAGCGGGAGTGGTCTCCCCTAAACTTTCTCGTATACTTTCTAAGTGGAGATTCGTCAAAATCTCGAGTTCGAATTTTTTTGACTATTACAATACTTTCTCTTTGTATACTTCGTATACGAGAAAGTGAAACAAACAAACAAACCTGAAATTAAATATCTGTTGCCACGTTTCAAAAAATATTACTTTGAAGCATGCGATAAAATAGGCAATGCAATGAATACTAAAGAGAAAATTCTGCTTTGGAATTGAATTAACAAGGAAACAATTTATACTACCACAACTGTAACAACTGCAGAAGCGCGTAAATAAAAGATTTTCTGAAGTAATGAGATCGGTTTGAATTTTATTTACAGCAATAAAAAAATTGTTACAATTCATGTTTGAAAACATTATTTATTGTTGTTAATAAAATTTACAAAAATAACAGATTGCTACCAGTAGGCATACGCATGAGAATCGGATTAAAAGAAATTGAATATGCAATTTGAAAGCCTCTTTTTGACGGATTTGGCCCAAAATTTTATACGGACCTACATTCATGACGATAAAACAGTGTACCAAATTTTATCCATCTATCTATTCAAGTTTTTGAGTTATAGCGTTCAAATGACCGCGGACATACAGACAGACAGACTTCCAGTTGACGGATTTTGTCCACATTTTGATAGAAACCTACAATTCGTGTGTAAAGACCACATACCAAATTTCATTCTCGTAGCTCTAATTGTTTTCGAGTTATCGTGTTCACAGACAGACATGATTCCAAAATTGTGTTTTTCGGACTCAGGGAGGTCTAAAACGTGGAGATTCGTCAAAATCTCGAGTTCGAATTTTTTGACGATTACAATACTTTCTCTTGGTATACTTCGTATACGAGAAAGTAAAAACTTCTTCGTAATCAACATTTCAGTAAACAACGTCCAAACTACATCACGCGCATGATACACCACTGGTGCAATTTACTACTTCCTATTAAAAAACGGAAATTAATTTGAAATATACGATTAATATAATTTAAAATTTCTCGGGAACTATTGATCATAGCGAGATAAATTTTATATCAATAAATTTTATTTCACTATTTTAGAGCTATTAAATTTGAAAATAGAACGGCAATTACTGCTTAAAATTTAAAATTACTGAAATTTAGGTTCTCTAACAATGAAATAATGATGTTTAACGTCTCGCAGTGATATACGCGAGTTTTATAGTTGCTGACGTCGAGCGTTACCGACAGACAGATCTAGGCTATAATATTAGTAATAACTTTTAGTTTATTTCCTTATTTCAACAGAAGAATCAACTACTTATAATTCTTAAATTTTAGATAGCGAGTTATTTATTGTTATAATGCTATCACAGAAAATTATTGGAATATTAATTGATTTCCCATAAATGACACAACATGCTTTGATTCTGTGCAATACAAGAAGATATACAACTCCTTATGCTGTACGCAATGAACATACGATTGTAACTTCTTTCCCCTCGTTCATTTATTAAATATTACTATTAAATTTAAAAAAAACCGGTTTTTCATAATCCAGATAAATTTTTATATACTTTAGACAAGCGATTTTTCTCTATAATGATACTGCTTACAAAAGTCTTTCTGTGGCTGTATGGTGTAAACAGTCCAACACGCAGGATAATGGAGAATGAAGGTTTATTCACAAATATGCAGGAAAACACGTAGCACAGGTAGGAAACAATAGTTCTTGCACAGATCAGCAATGTAAACAGACAACAATTCACAGGTAATAACAGTTCAGCACTTCGATATTCAGCAACATAAACAATCAGCAAATAACTAATAACGACAATAACAGCACTTTCAATAGCGCTCAGCTCACCAGCTTCCTAGCTCGCACTGCGGACGAAACTCTAAAGTCGTTCCCAATGGATCAACACTACTCTCTCTGATACAGGCGCGGTCCTTATATACTCTCTCAGACAGGCCGTGACGTCACAAGGAGTTTTCTCGTATATTCACGCGTATTCCCTTTCATAATAGAAATATCGAGAAAAGGGTTTCATTTTCTGAAATAATCTATTTGCCGCCAAGGTCGCCAAATTTGGCGCCCAGTCGCCAAAATGGTCGTCAAGGTCAGGATTCCCGGAACAGTCGATGCTTAACCTTGTAAAACTCTCTTCCCAACCAAACGACTAACATTGCTGGGAAGCGACTTTCTATGTTCGTAACAATACAGTTGGAAAAATACTCCAGATTCGCAAAGAACTCTTATAATTACCAGCTCACGATCTTACACTTCCCAGGCCAAGAAAAATATCTACAGCATGGCTGAATCAAATACTTCAGCAATTCCCGTCCAACTACTCTTTTTCCCCCCAAAAGAAACAAGAAATACCAGCCACATCAATACAAATATGGTGAGTTAATAGTTTTATTATTTTTAATATTTAGGCTATGGATAAGCTACGATGAACAAAATGCGATTTTATCCAAAAACTGTATCGAAAATAATAAAAAAATCCCAACATCAATACAACGCATCAAGCAACAATTATACTATTTGTTATGTAACGAGCACTTCAAGCGCCACCTACACACACACACAGACGTCCTTCACCTTCAGCAAGGATTAACCCAATTCAACTATGGATCAGCCACTCGTCATAGCAAATGTCCTTTTTCCATAAAATACCGGTAACCTGGAGTTTACGGTGCGCACGTGTTTCTCGCCAATTTTTCTTGGCGCAATTTCATTTGCTGTCGCCAAATACTGTTTTGGATGTTCAATGCGCTTTTTATTGCTCTCTTGCGCATGCGTCACCTGAAAAGGAGAGATTGAGCTCGCAATGCCTACGGCATTTCAAGTGTGTACCGGGCAATTTTTTTAACTTAAAGAAACATCAGCGTCTTCGCTTTCAGCATAGCGAAATACTCGTAGCTTCACTTATTCATTGAGAAACGAAACGTACAGAATAACATACATAGTACTGAACCGATATTGAAACCAAAGAATTCCAAACGAAGTGTTATTGAAATTCGAATGAATCGACCGATCACATCGAAGAGATGAAAAAACAGTTCAATCGAAACGAGGCGCAATATGGCGTGATGTGCAAAACACCGATGAAAAGATTAATTTCTGCTCATGCGCGCAAGTCACTCGTTAAAAACATCATTGCGCAACCAAAACAAATGTTCTCTCATCTCCGTTCTTGGTGGCAAATAGTTGGCGAGTAACTTTCTTAAAATACACTCAACACCATTAAATACACGAATTCTTTCAATGCAATAACTCCAATTGTAATTGAAATATAGAAATCATTTTTTTTCTATTTCAAGCCATCTATAAATTCAACTTCAAATATTTTATATTCTGATGTGGAAGTGCAAAGAATAAATTCTTGAGCAGTGTTCTGTAAATCAAACACGGCTGCTGTTGCCAATAATACAGTTAAATTGTACACAAAATACATGAAATATTTTTAATGATAATCTATTCTAGAAAAATATATTTAAGATATTCAAAATATATTCTTGCAAAAGCTCGAAATAGTACACAAAGATAAATGCTTTTTAATCAATTGCTTTAGTTTGCTATTTTTCCAGTCCACATTCTGAACTTCTGTCTTATGTTGAAATTTTTTAAATAAATGCTACTGATTAAGAATAAACATTAAACAGGAATCCTAAATTCTTGCTACGAAAAAGATTTTTCATCTTATCATTTTAGGTCGAGTAATCAAGATCTATGAGAAACAACTCCTGCTGCGTGAAGAAAATTACAAAAGTGTCATCGTGAAGATTGATTACGCGCATTTGGTTTGCATTACTAGCTGACATCAAATCTAGTACAAATGTTAACAGAAAAAGAATTCTGAAATTATTCTGAACTAATTACTTCTACGCTGACTTTTCCATTAACGGAGTTTCAGCGAGTGAAAATAAATAAAAAATTGCGGAAATGAGTAAAGTCACAAATTGATTTACTTTACGAGTATTTGTTTCAGTGGCCTACATTTTCCAATTAAAATAGCAAAAGCTGTTTTGTCATTCTGCAATTTTTCTTGAGTTGACTTGGCGATTTAGTAACAAGACAAAATTCCATCAGAATTAAATGTTTCTTACTGAAAAGAAAATTTATTGTATTATAAGAAATACATTTAAAGCAAAGGTTTTATTTAATTACGCACTGTTTCTTTTGTCATGCAGGAATTTATTTATGGCACTGGTCTCTCCTAAATGTAGGGAAGAGTGGAGTAAAACCGGATAGTGGCGTAAAACCAGGTATCCTTGATTCTGGCACTATTAGTTCTCCTTTCTAGCGGATTACACTCTACTAGTCAAGAAAAAGGAAAAATCATAGTGGCTCGATATTGCTGTTAAATTCACTGCGTCTGTGAAGGTTTGTTTGTTTTAAGGCGTCAACTCTCTAATGTTCGTTTGAATTTAGACCATCCTTGTTTAATAATAATGTTACAAACATGGAAAGTTGCTTCCCAGCAATGTGAGTCTTATGGTTGGGAAGACAGTTTTACAGGGATAAGTATGGGATGACTAGCACAGCCACGTGTGGTTCCCTGACCTTGGCGACCATCTTGGCGACTTGGCGACAAAGTTGGCGACTTTGGCGACGAAATATGGGATCTCAAAGGTGATGGAATCTTCTCGATATCTCTATTAGGAGAGAAGATACGCCACGAATGTGCTAGATCATTCCATGTGACGTCACGGCCTGCCGTGAAAACTATATAAGGAGAGCGCTTGTGGACGACGGAGGCTGTCTTGATCGACTGGGATCGCCTTGGAGCGCGAACGCCTTTGGTGTTCTACCCGCAGTGCGAGCTAGAAAGTTGGTGAGCTGAGCGCTGTTGAAAGTGCAGTGATTGTCTACTAGTTATTAGTTATTTCCTGACTGTTTGTGTTGTTAGATAACAAAGTGCTGAACTGTCATTACCTGTGAATTGTTGTCTGTTTACATTGGTAATCTGTGCAAGAACTATTGTTTCCTGTACCTGTGCTACGTGTTTTCCTGCATATTTGGAAATAAACCTTCATTCTCCATTATCCTGCGTGTTGGACTGTTTACACCATACACCCACAGAAAGACTTTTGCAACAATAATTACAGTTACAAAAGTTATATTTAGTCCAGCTTATTATACGCTTATTAAGTATTTATATCCTATCAAACAATAAGGATTTAGTCCCACATTTGCGTAGTTCTATTTCGTTTTTTATAACCTCTTCACTCGAGTAAAACTGGGTATTCCAAGTGGCGTAAGACCTGGATAGTCAGTAATGAGGATCCCTGCGATGAAGACTATAAAAACACATCAGACGCTGATTGTTTATTTTTTAAAGATGTATTTTCTAATTCAAATAAATGAGAGGGGTTAATCCAATGTGGAAACTGTCTTAGTTGGGCCCACTAAAGTTGCAGTGGCGCGGAGGAAGAAAGCAACTGCATTACATATGAAATTTGTAACTAATATTCTTAAATTGTCTTACAAAATAAAAATGTTTTTTGCTTGTCCACCAAAAATCGAGTTTTCCTACTTTCCCATAGAATTAACTTGTTTACCCAGTTTTAACCCATAAGCGGGGTAAAATCGGGTGGTATGGCTTTTTTTTAAAAATATCATTAGTAAAGAAAGTACTGAAACTGTGACTTTTCTTGAAGGATATATTGTACTACGATAACCAATTTATTTATATTTTAATAAAATTTGGCACGATCTATGTCGAATAGTTTAGCTCCAAAAGGCCTTCGTGTCTTAGGTACCCAGTTGTACCCGACTTTCCCCTATCTAGAGACAGATTTTATATCGATGATTTGGATGGTCACAATCTGATTGAACATTTCCCACTTTTTTTAAAATGTGGTTTGCCAATAATATGACAACTGATTTCACACCCGAAGTACGTATCTACCAAAGCATTTTAACAGACTATCATCTACATGATAGTCTGAAATTTGCCCCTGCTAATTTCAGCTTTCCTATACATCTGCTTTCTCTATATGATGAGATGTGTAAAATCATCCAAATTAGTATTTAAATTTGAAATTTAAAATCCAGATTTCCCCTATGAAAGTTAAGCTCATCAGAAAGTTTGATCTGTTTGTGAAACTAACGTGACGGGAAATCATTGGATATTGTTAGAAAGCTATAAAGTCGTTTCCCTGAGGTGCTTGACTTGGCGAGTTGGCGATAAATTTGGCGACATTGGCGACAACTTTGGCGACTTGGAGGCAAAGTTGGCGACTTAGGCGACAAAGGGAATTTTCTAGAAGGACCTCAAACTCTCAACCTATTTCTACTGGTTTCATGAACTTTCTGGAGATTACGTTACTTCCTACGTAATGAAGTCACTTCCTGTTTAAAAAGTATAAAAGCAAGCTCTCAAGCCAAGAACAGTCAGTTGGAATTTGATCAGGAAGCAAGCTGGTGAGCTAACAAGAAACCTTTGAGCGCTGTGTTGAGATTTATTGGTAGTCTCTTTTGTGAATTTTTACTAGTGCTGTTGAACAATATTTTGACTTTAAATTTTTCCCTTTACATTTTCATAACTAAAAACTCTAAATAATATTTCATTAACCTCAAACGATTAATTACTGTTACCATTTTCTTTATATTGCATGCTTTGTAATTGATTATCTACTTATATTATCTATGTTTTTAAGAGTTTGTTTTTCAGGAATGGCAACGTTTTTTCAGTAGAGTAGAAAAATGTCTTTAGAATTTGAGTTTAACTTTGTATTCTTCATATAATAAAAACGGCAATTAAAGTCAGTAAACTGGAGATTCTTTATTCAGAGTATGAAAGAAGAGTTTATTTTAGTTTTAGAGTAATAAATTAGAGATAGTTTTAAACAGCTGGGTTAATACTTGTTCTACGTTTCTTTGCTTGGGATATTTGTGAAAACAAAGAGCTTTATTTTTGTAATCCTGCTTATTGGATTGCATTCACGTACACCCACAAGACAATTTCGTTACAATATGAAACGAAGATTTCATCTGAAATGACGGCAAATGAAAAGATCATAAAATTCTGTCTCAAGCAGTGAATTTGGGAAATTTCCGGAGATGTGTCTATCGTTGCAGACACTGTTATCATTAACATACATAACTTGACGATGCATAATTTGCATTTTAACTTTCGCTCGGGGGCAGTGCAAATACTAACCCGATCACGTGCAACTCATCTGCGAGATTAAAAGTTAAATTTTTGCTTAAACTTAAGGATAAGCTTATCGAACTGAACTATTCGGTAATACATAGTTATATTTGTGTTTTTAATTAATTTTTTTATATTCCTTTGCGATTTCAACTAATAAAATGTCCAGGAATTCAGGAGGGAATTGACGTTTATTTCCACGTAAGGTTCCTTAGTAATGTTGTCGTTGAGAGACTGAAATAATTCGACATTTTTGAAACAATATATTGGAAATAACGATCAATGTCATTGAATTAGGGGCTAGGACACAGGTATGTGAACTTTTACATGTATAAAAAGAAATATTGAGAAAAGTCTGGGAAATCAAAGATACAAATGTAATCTGACATAGCTCATTTACCAGATTAACGTGCCTTCACGTACATCAAAAGAGCACTAGAGAAAAAACCACGATACCCTAGTGTGAGTCGTAGAAAGCCAGAAAGCCACTAGGGTCACACACCTTTCTCGGTAAAACCCGCATTTACGCACAAAAATATGGGTGCTTCATGTCACAGATTAGATGCACACGACGGAAGATTAATGTTTTCATTTATCATTTTATTAAATTTGTAGATGTTTAGATATTGAGAACTGTTTCTTGAAGTATCATTAAGGTATATTTAACCCTGTAATGACGGTTCGGGCGATCAGATGCTTATCATTGAATGGCGAGGAAAACAGTGTCTTTGTTAAAGAGTTAAAGTATTCAGTTAAGTTTAATGTGCATCAAATATTTTAAAATTTTAACCTAATTATCTATAACGCTCTCACTCTTATTGATGAAGAAAAAGATTTGAGTCATATTCAACTGAGGTTTCTTAAAATATGAGCATGGAAATTTGGCATTTCGAGCGTTTTTTTTAAAAATCGAAGACTATTTTCCTTCTTTCAGTTTGAAAGTTTTATTTAGATTTGTGTGCATTTTTTAGAGGAAGTCAAATGCGGATGGATCAAAATTTTAAGTAGAATGCAATGTATCCGGCAAGTGTTACATATTGTTGCAAAAATCGCCTTGTACGTACGTGAATACAGTCCAACAATCAGGATAATAAAAAATAAATGACTCTTTATTTTACGAAGTTCTCCTCAAAACACTAACAAAGCACAGGCAACAAAACTGAGCAGCGCTTTTATAAAAAATCAACAGAGATCGCCAATAAATATCAGTTACAGCACTTTTAATAGCGCTCATATATCTCTCAGTTCACCAAGTTGATCAAAGTTCAACGGACTACTCTTCAAATGAAGGCTTCACGGAGTACCCGCTCCCAAAAAGGGGGCTACCTCCTATCATGGCAGAGAATGGAGTCCATGGCTTTGTGTTAGCTGGCCTTTACTTTTCTCAGTCAGGAAACGTGAGAGAAGTTCCTGTGGTCTTTGTCGAAATCCTTTTCCATTAAGAAGCTCTGAAAAGAGCTAGTCAAGGTGATGTCATGTCTGGTAAAGCTGTAGTTGCAATAAGAGTCCGGAGCAGTGCGCCAGAGGTCTTTAGTCCATGCATGAGGGAACGCTATCTGCCGAGAACTGTCTGTGAGCTGTTGAGTGCGGAGAGCGAAGGGGTGTGAGGAGGGAGCTCGCGTAGTGATTGGCTAATGAGAGGGGAGTGAGAGTGTGGTGGCAGAAGGCAGTGAGGCTATTGGCTGAACATGGGGGAGGTGTGTGGGGACAGTGGCAGCAAAGATGAAAAAAAGAAAATAACAATGTATCAAAAGGACAGATTTTAAAATTTAAACAAAATTACAATCAGACACATGTAGAGATTAAAGAAGGATATTTCTGGGTCTTTTGACCTTAGGGTTGGGAGTATAGACAGGAATAGATTTGACTGCATCATTTTCATGTTCAGTTAGGCTATTAAAAAATTTAATAGAGAGTTTTTTAATGAATTCCATGAAAGAGGGATAGCCTAAAGCTTTTCGAAGTTCTGTGTTGGACATGAAAAAGTAGGCTTTGCAAATATTTCTGAAGACTATGTTGTGTTGGACTTCAATTAATTTCAGGTTTGTTTTTGCTGCATGTCCCCACACAGGGCAGGCGTAAGAGAGGATGGGACGCAAATAGGATGAAAGAATGAGCATTTTATTTTCCCTAGTCAATTTAGCATTCCGAGAGATTAAGGGGTAGAATTTGCGAATTACGTCTCGGAATTTCTTTTTGACGTATAAAAAGTGGGCTTTCCATGTGAGCTTGTAATCTAAATAAACACCAAGGTATTTTACTTCCTGAGACCAGGGGATATAATTATTGTGCATCTTAACTTGGGGGTATTTAGTATGGGAGATATTTTTACTGAAAATAATTGCTTCTGTTTTACTGACGTTGATTTCAATTTTCCACTTGATGAACCAGTCTTCAAGTTTTTTCAGATGCCTATTGAGCGCGATTTGAATATAGTTTGGATTTTTATTCCTTGCTAGTATTGCCGTGTCATCAGCGTACATGGAGATCATTGTATTAAATTGCTTGGGAATGTCGTTGATGAAAAGGGAAAATAGGACGGGGCCAATTTTCGATCCTTGTGCCACCCCGGCTTTAATTAATTTAGTGTGTGAGAGTTCATTTTTAACTCTTACTGCAAAATTTCTGCCTTGGAGATAGGAGTCTACGGTTTTGATAATATAGGCTGGAATTTTGTAATTTATCAGTTTATGAATTAAAGCGTCTTGCCAGACTCTGCCAAATGCTTTCTGAATGTCCAGGAAAACTGCACCAGTTTTTTGATTGTTGCTAAAACCTTCCGTGATAAATTCAACTACTCTGATCAGTTGATGGGTAGTGGAAAGTTTTGGACGAAATCCGAATTGCTCTGGGATGAGGGTGTTGTTTTCAATTAAGTGATTATTCAGTCTAGTGAGGATTAGGTGTTCAGCAATTTTGCTAATTGATGGAAGTAATGAAATGGGGCGGTAACTAGACGTTTCAGTTGGATCCTTACCAGGCTTAAGGATTGGGACTACTGTTGCAGTTTTCCATCTGGTGGGGAAATGACCAATAGTCATAATTTTGTGGATAATAGTATTTAAATTTATAATAATATTCCAAGGGAGGTTCTTAAGCATTTTGTTATTTATGCTATCAATTCCAGGGGCTTTGTTAATCTTTAGTTTTTTAATGCATTGTATAATTTCGGAGGGGAACGGAGGGGCGTTTAGTTCACTGGGGTAATTATTATTAATGCGAAAGCATGTGACAGAGTCAGTTACAATTTTTTCAGTGTCAGAGTCAGAAATATTGTTGAGAGTGAATTGTTTCTCAAGGCTGTCAGCCAGGAAGTTTGCTTTTTCTTGGTCAGTGTTGGCAATACCAGCAGGGCTAATTAGGTTTGGGATATTTTTAAATTTCTTTTTAAAGGGTTTTACGTAATTCCAAATAGTACCATCATCCGAATTTAGATTGCGAAGTTCATTCACAAGTCCTTCGCTCTGGACTTTTTCGCTTAGTTTAGAAATCATCTTGTTGATTTTGTTTAATTTGGACTTGAAGACAGGATTTCTAGTGGTTTGAAAAATTTTTCTGGCATAATTCCTTTCCCTATTAAGCTCTTTGAGCCTGGGGTCAATGTACGAGTCTTTAATCGCAAAGGGTTTGGAGGTGGAAATCTTGGCTGCAGTGATTTGCTGCTCAAGTAGCTCAACTGCCATATCTATATGAATTGGGGATTGAATTTTGTGGGGGTTAATTAGGTCAATATTTTCAAGGGCTTTTTTGTATTTTTTCCAGTTTGTATTAAGCTTTCCGGGATAATTAGGGATGGAATAGTTAAGAAAGAAATTTAGAAGAACTGGGTTATGATCCGAGCTGAGCTCGGGGAGAGAGTGAATTTCATATGGAAAAAGGAACGATTTAACAATAGCTAAGTCAATAATTGTGGCAGAGTTAAGACCGTACCTGGTGGGGGTGGGGGGAGAGAGAATTTCGATTCCGGCGTTGTTTGCAAATGCATAAAGTGCATCTCCAGCATGATTGTTATTATTACATCCCCAGGAGATGTGATGCGCGTTGTAATCACCGCAAATGATTTGATTAGTGCTTATTTGAATTAGATTTTCAATATCAAAAGTGAGAAAATTTACCTGAGAGGAGGGGGGGACGTAAATTGAGATGAGAGTGATTGGGTCTTTATTTTTAAAATTAATTGTGATAGCCGATGCTTCAGCAGCAGCGAGATTTGGGAGAATGAGCTCGTTATGCGGGATATTATTTTTGATGAGGACGGCCGTAGGAAGTGACGACATTATGTAGGAAGTGACGTAATCTCTAGAAGTTTCATGAAATTACTGGCTCCAAGTAGAGATAGGACCAGAGTTTAGAATTTTTCTAAAAGACTTTTTGTCTCCAAAGTCGCCAAGTCTGTCGCTAATGTCGCCAAATTTCTTGCCAAGTCGCCAAGATTATCATGTCAGGGAAACAACTTTACAACTTCGTAACACTATACAATACATGGAAATCAAATTTCAACAACACATCCCTCAGGCAACTGCATTCTCTAAAAACACTCAAAGGAACCTAATAAAAATAATATTTGTAGAATTTTTTTTGTAGTCAGAAAATAAAGGAAAAAGCATTTAAATTAAAATTAAAATTTTCAGTTCTGTAATTAAATCTTTTTATAACTTCCTTAGCTTTTACCTAAATTTTCGAAGTTTTCCTGACAGGTTGAATGATAACTCGTTTAAAGAATGAAAAGTCACTGATCCAATAAACAGCTCGAAACGATGTTTTTGTTTGTGTAGTAGAGAAGCGAATAAGGAAACGTAATGAAATATCAAAAATGTTTAACATGTCCTACACTTTTATATACGTAAACAAGTTAGCTTGTTTTATAATGTCTTATATTTATGTCTTTTATTTGCTGGTGACTTAAAATTGTTCGTTGTTCTTTTACAAAGCGATTTTGATTGTCTTTTTAAGTGGTGCACAGACCACAGATTACACCTTAACATTGAAAAATGTAGTGTTCTTAGTTATACTCGAAAAGCTCAACCTTAGAATCATGTATATAAAATTAACAATCTTGTTAAATCACGCTCAAATTCAGTCGCGGATCTTTGTATCATCTCTGAGACTAAACTTGATTTCTCCCAACATATTGATTCCATGGTGTCTAAAGCATATAGCAGGCTTGTATTTTCATACGCAGAACAAGATAATTTTCCAATGAACTTGCCTTGAAGGTCTTGTATTACGCCCATTTCCGACCTAGTTTGGAATATTGCAGTATTACCTGAGATCCCAATTACCGAAACAAAACTGAAATTATTGAGCGAATACAAACCAACTTCTCGCGATATTTACTTTATAAGAAAAATGGATTTTACTTACAAGATGTATCTTCTTCATGTCTACGTTTTCTTCATGTCGTTTTGATTTTTCGTGTTCTTATATAATCGGCCATTTTTTTTTAATGTTTTCTATAGGTTTTAATTTTTGT
>BGPR01004804.1:82559-104834 GCA_013235015.1 Araneus ventricosus
GTGAAATGATAGGTGACTACCTATTATTTCTAGTAGAGAAATAATAGGTGAGGACAGTAGTGAAATGATAGGTGACTACCTATTATTTCTAGTAGAGAAATAATAGGTGAGGACAGTAGTGAAATGATAGGTGACTAACTATTATTTCTAGTAGAGAAATAATAGGTGTTTTTGCTGATTTGGGAGGTTTGCGGACGTTTCTTCTTGCCTTTATTTTGACATGCAACTTATAACTGAAACAAGAGGGCATAATTTGGTGAAGCTCATCTTCCGAATCCATGTTAATGCTACCTTTATCGAGAGCGCCCGAATTATTTGCAACAGGTGAACACACACCGAACGTACAAAAGGAGAAGGTTGGTTGGTCGGTTGGTTTATTTGGCGCAAGATCCATTATGTTGGCCATGCTGCGCCAGACAGAGTTGTAAATTTGTGTCAAGATAACACAACAAAAGGAGAGGATGTCATACAATCATAATCTTCTAATAGAACAGCTTGCTTTTAAGTTCAAGCGACTATGACAGAACCATACGTAATCAGAAAAGCTCAACCCTTGCATGTTAAACTTAAGTTTAGAGTACGCAGCCGTTTCTCCCCACTTTGGATCGCCAATTCATTGTCGCCAAGAGCAAGACGGTTTGGCGATGTGAGAATAATAGTTTTGGGTGTGCGGCGATGTTTATATTCGTGTCTTGCGAGCACAGCGATCATTATATTGGCGTCTTGCGCATCGGCGCATCGTTTTAGTTGGTCTGGTCTATACTATCTTCGATTTAATTGGTCGATTTAATAAAATTTTGTATAATACTTTGTTTGGAATTCTACGGTTTGATTTTTGACAGTTTTCATCGTGTATTTGTTTCGGCTGACGTGCTCATCGATCCTGTTTTCGACAGTTTTGGATTTGATTATACTGGCGTGCTCTTCGCTACTGTTGATATTTTCACGAAGGAACATTTTGAGGCGAGAATAGACTTTGGAATTTTTGAAAAACGTAGATTCCCGCTTTGCTGAAAGCGAAGCCGCTGATGTTTTATTAAGTTTTAAAAAGTTGTCCGGAACCCAGTTGAGATGCCATAGGCATCGCGTGAGCAAGAGACCAATAAAAAGCTCACTGCACTGCACACCCAAAACAAATGTTCTCACATCGCCAAACCGTCTTGCACTTGGGGAAAAAAAGTTGGCGATCTAAAGTGGGGAGGAATGGCTGTGTACCCTAGACTTAAGTTTTACCCCCTTGCACTCAATAAATATTGATTTTTTTCAAAAATATAGTAGAACTTCGATTATCCGAATTGATTGGAATCGCAATCATCTCGGAGAATCGAAAACTCAGTTAATAGAGACTAAATTTTAATTTCTTTTCTTTCGACATGGTAATACTTAGTAGCAGTAATATAATAATTAGCTTTGGAGAAGTGCAGAATAATAATTTTTTTTATTTAATATTTTTCACGGCAATGTTGTTTAAGTTTAATGTTTTAACTGTAAATAAAAATGCGTGTGAGATAGTTTCCCACGTCATAAATATGCCAAATTACTGAAGACAAGGTGGTGCTATTTTAACGTTTTCAGAAAGTAATTATCCGTTCATAGTTTCATTTAATTAAATTCTGATTCTATGCGGTGGCAAAACCTGTAAGAGAATTTAAGATAAAAAATGATTTCAAGATTCTATAACAAAACTATGAATTAAAGAATAAAAGGTGAAAATAATTTAAATGAAAAATTGCTTTTTAGTACGCTATTAAAAGTGCGTTTTCGGTAACTGTATTTATTAAATTTATTACGAGTGGATACAAAAACAAGGAAAGGAAACAAAATATGAAAATGATCAACGTTTCAGCTAAATTTCTGTTTCACCATATTTTATGTTGAAACACAATTACTACCAGAATTGTTTCTACTGTTCTTATTGCTAAAAGTTTTTAATCTTTTACCTTACCACCAATTTTCGTATGATGCATTTCAGAAAAGAATTTTTGATATACAATTGTTTATTTAATCTGAAGAATAAGGAGATGTTTGAGGAGAAACTGGCCATCCTACTTGCTTTCCTCGGAGCAAAAATTCCAGCATCCATCTCATCCGCATTGAGCAAATCCATGCTCAACCGCCCACCGTTCAAAGAATTTTCTAATAATGGTAGTTAAGAACAAAGTAAAAGGAAGAATCTTTAAAATTCTTAAGCCATGCTATGCTTTTATCCACAAAGCCACTAGTTGTTCTTTGTGGTGCGTGAAATTCTATTGATCTAGCGGTGCAGCATTTGTGACAGCGGGATCAATTTTACTGATACAGTATCTGTACAGAAGGTGAGGAAGATGTTAATTAATTTTATTAAAATATTTTTTTCTCATGGAAAACTTAAAGGTGATAAAATCAAGCATATAATCCATACACATCATTGAAACCATAAAAACCCAGGTAGCAAAAACAAAGTATCGTGCAACATGTTGCGCGATATTGTACAATATTGTTCGATATTATACAATATTATATGATATTGTACAATATTATACATTATTATACATTATTGCGAATATTGATCAATATCCTACTATATTGTATAATATCTGCGTGCTACTGTGATTGGCTACTACTATTGATTTAGTGGTACAACACTTGTGATAGAGGGATAAATTTTACTGATAAAGTTTCTGTACAGAAAGTGAGGAGGATGTTAATAAGTTTTATTAAAATATTTTTTCTTATGGAAGACTTAAGGTATCCGAACACGTTGAAAAGTCGATTTTCGGCCAAAATTCCCATTTTTTTAATTTTTGATGATTTGGATAGTTATTCATTTACCTTTCTAAAACATATTTACTTTTGTCGGTACGTTAATTAGAAGATGAGATATTAATTGTTTTATAACAAACCGAAATCCGGAAGGAAATTTAAAGGACAGAATCCTGTCAAAAATTCTTTTAAACTGCATTTTTTCAAGTTAATATGATGTTAGTATATTTTTAGGAATTTTTTTTAAAGTTTAGATACTTAATTTAAGCGCGTGGCAAAACTAAAATTTGATTTTTCTCAAAACTAGATGTTATGCATAATTTTCACACTTCAAACATAGATATTATTATTCGATTGTTCTGAAATTTTATGAACACTTTCTTCAAATATGTCTCTAGTGAATGTACTAGAATAATGTATATTGTAACAATATTTTTTAAATTATGGTCTTTTATCTGAAAAATGACATGAAAAATTTGCTGAAAATCTTATAATGATTGTTCGATTAGCTATAAAATTTTTATTTATACAAAGAATGTTAAGATTCTTGTACAAGCACTAGTCCATAGTATGTAGTTTATTTTAGTTTTAGATTTATTTGAATTATTACATAAGTTTGACCTCTAGCATGTTTGAAGTTTTGGGAAATTTCCTCTAAAAAGCAGCAGAAATTCAAGAATTTTGTAAAATTATAATAATTTATACTCAAACTCATACTCTAATATTAATCTTTATTATATTCGAATCTAAAAAACATATTTTGGTGTTTCTATTTCACAATTTTAATAAAAAAGTGCTCCGAACGTGTTCGGATACCTTAAAGGTGATAAAATCAAACACGGAATGCATACACATCATTGAAACCATAAAAACCAAGTTAGCACAGCATGTTGCACGATATTGTACAATATTGTTCGATATTATATAATATTATATGATATTGTACACTAGTATACAATATTGCGAATATTGATCAATAACGTACAATATTGTATAATATCCCTGTGCTACTGTGGAATTAGAGCACACGTATGTTCTCAGTGCATTACAAAAGTTTCATCATATATATGTAGGAATTGTATTTTCCCCGTCTAGCTTAAAAGCGTAAGTTTAGCTCCTTCCTAATAACATTTTTTCACTTTCCGAACAAGCTCATTTGAATAACTGTTGTGTCAGCGGAAAGATATCGAGATATAACGATCACGTGCTCTCTCCGTGCTAATCACGTGATGCATAGGTATTTCTCTGTTAACAACGAGTGTAATGTTTTAATCAGGGAGATGGCTTTTTGAAATCAAGAAGAACAGACATGCGGTAGATTGGTGAGCGTAGGCAGCTACAGGGGTCTCTTCCCTGTTCGCACGGCACCGATGGGCGATGGCTGTTACTAACCTTTTTTAACATGGTGTAAGTTGATATTTAACTAAGTAAAGAACAAACCCTAAATCTCTCTTGTCTAATATGTCTTGTCTAATAATATATCCAAATTTAGATTCAAAATTTAATTATATTAACAGGTTCTCGTTATATAGGTTTTATAAAAATTTTAACACGTTCTCTGATGAACTTGACATTTTTAATATGTCTCTAGGTGCTTTTAAATCGAAATGTTTGCATCTTTTAAATACACGATATGTTTTATTTTGCCTTTCTACAACATTTTAGATTTTTATGCTATTTGATTTTCCGTGTTCTTATGTATTCGACCAGTTTTTTGGCGCCGTGTTTGGTTTATTTTTATCTTAAGTGTTGCATTTTTTTAATCTCAAGTGTGTATTTTTGTTTTTTAAACTTTTAAACTCCTGGTGTGTTTTTATTAGACTTGGTGTTTGCGTGTTTTGACTTTTTGGCCTTGCTTTTTGGAAACGAACTTGAAATTTAAAAAAAAAGAAAATACGGCTTTTGGTGTCATAGTGTGTCTTAAAGTTTTCTCTAAAGTGTGTCTAAAGTTTTTAAAAAAGTCTGTAAATGGAGTTTTCTCTGTAGTGTGCATTTTCTTTAAATAAATAAACAAATATGTAAATAATCATATGTGTTTCTCATATTATATTTTGTAAATAAATAATTTAGTTTCAACTGCTGTTTTTCCTCCTTTATCTTTGGTGCATTTTCCCCTAGAGTGCCCTTGATCATAACAATTTCCTACATATATAAAGAGTTTTATACATACAAGTTTTTCCAGATTCTAAGAAAATGAAAATTAATTGCATTTTTTATAGAGTCTCTTAAGATCTGGCAAGTTCGAAAAGGAAAGGATCATAAAAGAGCAGTTTTTAAGACTGCCATCAATTAAAGTCCCCTCGAACCAATCGCAAAAGGCATCAGCAATGCAAGATAACAGTGCGAGGGAATCGAAAATGCATTAAAGGATACACACACAGAGTGCATTAAATTTTTATTGGAAAATGCGAGCTTTCAAAAGTTTTCGCTGCGGCTTGTTTCTGCCCTTTACCACCTTTCCTAAGTGGTCATTCCGAGTGTTTTCTGTCTTTTGTTAAAAGAATCGTTCTTGAAAAAGAAAAAAAAAAGTTTCTTTGATGCTTTTATTTTGATTCGAAGGTGGTTGATTATGGATTCTGGATCCACTCTCAGCGAATGCATGCTTTTAAAATGTCAGATCGCTTGACAAATAAGGTTCAAAACGAAGCTTTTGTTCCCTTTCTGAAGAATATTGCTAAGAACTGTTTTTTAAGTTCGAAATTTTTGTGTCTGTTAATGGGAGATATCAGGCTTAACCATTGGTTCAGGTGTTGCATTTAAATATTTTTCGTGATAAATAATTGATTCGCCATTAGCTAGCTGTGTATTGTTTATTTTTCACCGTGAAATAATTGCTATTCTGTTGAACTGTTTTCCTTGGAATGCTAGCTGTTTCGTTGTTCGTTATGCAATACACTGTCATATTTAGCATTTAAGACCATTATTAACCAGGCTTTATATCGGTTCTATCTTCCTAATGTATTATAGTTATGAAATTTTGTATAATTTTGTATTCTCTATGATGCTATTTTTATATTTTCAGAATTTTATTATAAGTTAACTGAATAATTTCAATATATTTTGGTTCCGTACAAGTGGCTCCACCTGTTGTTGAAAATTGATTTGAAAATTTCATAATACACGTAAATTTGAATATTCTAGCATTCATGCCATTTTGCGTCGCAGCGAAAATGAATGCTATAGCATTAACATCAGAGAAAGTTTTAAGTTAATGTTCTAGACAACTATATTCTATTCTAGAAATTAAATATTTATTTGACCGAGTGACTTATCCTCAACAATATATGAAACCTTTCATATCCTCTTTTTAAAACAGCCACTGAAATTCAAAGAATATCTACCTTATATTAAAAAACTGAAGACTTACAGTAAGAACATAAATACTTAAAATCATCAGCAATTTGTCATGTTATTGACTTTGTACAGTATTCATTCTATATGTAAAGTTAATTCTAAAACTTTTTCACTTATTATTCAGTACTTGTCAAGTTAAACTGTGGAAATTTCTAATATTATTAAAAAAAATAAGATTAAGGCTCTTTAAAGTACAAACATTCTCTTAACAAATGAGGAGAGAAATAACTGTCATGTTTTTTTTGTAATAACGGATACTTGATTCTGTAGAAATCAAACCTTAAGTGTGTGAAGCTTCTTTAAATCATGACATAAATTTTCTTTTAAGTACATTCCTTAATTTTTTGCAGTAAATATCAAAACACATACGATTCTTTTCAAAACTGTTATAATAGCTGCGCTTTAAAAAGAAACGAAATCCTAGCAAGCCTTGGTTACTCTAATGCCCCTATTTGTCCGGAAACTGATCTCTGGCATAATCTCAAAGAAAAACATTCCTCTGAAATCCCTTCCTCTTAACAAAATCCTTAGAGAGGCTGATCGATTGCCAACTTAACAATCCGTAATCCATAATTTTCCAAATCCTACGTTTTCTGTTGGATTTTCTTCTCTTTCTGAAGCATAAATAAAATATTGCCTATTCTGAAATTTTATGAATTGTTTTTTTTAGTTCATGTATGCCAATTTATAAAGCTACGTACTTTTCATTTAATATATTACTGTAAAAATATAAAATACCCAACAATGTGTGTGTGTGTGAAAATTGTCTTATATGAATTAAAGTCAAAATCTTTGATGACTTCATTCAATGTTTTTCATAGCCATATTGAATAACTTACCGTAAAGTGACTTATGATTTCAATTCCACCACTCATAAATTTAATCGCAATATTCATCTATGGGATTATTTCAGATATTTCTATAGACGATGCAACAACCTAACTTTAAGAAAAATAATTGTCAAGAGGTTTCAGTTTATATTTGTGGATACTATTATTATAAATTTAAATTTCGACTTAAATCAGTTATGAACGAAATAAGGTTTTCACCTACATCAAACGATTTTCTTGGTAGGCACTTCTATATTTCTCAAGCATGAATAGGTTGCTACTCTTTATTTGTTTTCCAAACGTTTTTCAAAACACCGACGCTCTACCAGAAATATTTTTATGTTGATGCATGAAAATAGTAGAAATATGCGCCAGCCTACTCTTTTTTGGAGATTTATTGATAATCAGTTCTTTTAATCATATTTAAATAACAACGAAGCTGAAGAAAATATTCTTTATAAGGTTGATTTAAAATGCAAGCAAGCGTCACCTATTTTTAATTAGCCATGCTTTCTGTTAAAATCTGTCTGCAAGAGAAATTGAAACATCTGCTAAATGTGCAATATGCAATATCAAGTACAGAAAATTGCATTAATGATGCTAAAACATGTTGTTTCTTTGAGAAATTATAATCTTCTAAAGCAGTGATTGCTTTATATCTAGATCTTAGTACTCTTAATTTTTTTCGTACTAACATGGAATGTTTCTGAATGTTTCGAACTTTTATTTCATGTTTAACTTCTTTACTAACTGACATTTTATTTATTTATTTAAAGAAAAACACACTACTGAGATAACTCCATTTACAGACTGTATTGAACAACAAACACACAAAGAACAAAAGACACAATGAGTGAATAATAAAGATATTGAAAAAACGCATTAGAAAATAAATATTTGAATAAAGAGAATATAAAAGTTCTCAATTGTTTGCAATTAACAATTTTGAATTTAAATAAAGAGAATATAAAAATTCTCAATTGTTTGCAAGTAACAATTTTGAATTTGAATAAAGAGAATATAAAAGTTCTCAATTGTTTGCAAGTAACAATTTTGAAAACACATAAATAATTTTAAACGAAAACACAATAACACAAAAACATTAAAAGACACACTAGGATTCTAAAAGTCGTATACTGTCATTTTAATATCATAAAAAGGCATTAAAATTTTTTAAAATTAAAAACATTAAATCAAAAGCCATTTCAAAAAGGCAAGGATTAAACAGTTAAATACACAAGCACCAAATCCTTAAAAACACATTAGGTGTTTAAAAGTTTTCAAACTAAAATGCACACGAGAGATAAAAATCAATTACAGAGTACAAAAATTGAACGCAGACCCATATAAAAACATTAAAAAACGGTTCAATACATAAGTACACGGAAAATTAAAAAGCACAAAACTCCTAAAATTTAAATATAGTCGAGTGTAAGAAGGCAAAATAAAACACATCATGCATTTAAAAGATATAAACAATTCGAATTATAAACACCAGGAGACATATAAAAAATGTCAAGTTCATCAGAGAACTTGTTAATAATTCTATGAAATTTGTACAAAAAGAACCTGTTCACATAATTAAATCTCGAAAATACATTTAACGATTTTGATAACGCATTGCTTATTATACAAAAAATTGCAACCTCTCAGTGAAGGGGACATCATTACACATTTCCGATGTAAGTAACAAGCATTATACAAAAAATTGCAACCTCTCAGCGAAGGAGACATCATTACACATTTCCGCTGTAAGTAGCAAGCATTATACAAAAACAAGTATAATCCTAACAAGAAAGGCCGGGAATAATGTCATACAGAATCCTCACCACGAGAACAATTTTCCCATCTTTTTTTTCCGGTGCCAGTGGAGGCCATCGGTGCGAATTCCAGCTGCGCAAATCTTACATTTGGGAATTGGAGAAAATAAATGTAGCAGCATTGCTCATATAGCAGTGCATCCATAACGAAAACATTTACCGACATTTTCTATACTTCTGAAATAGGATTGGATGGTTGAGGTATTATCGATTTTGCAATTTAACGTCATATTTTTGAAATATATATTGAAATTTTGCTAGGAAAATATACTTCGGTATCACAAATTTATCGAATATCAGATTCGAAGAATTTTACTGTAATTCAGTAATAAATATAATATAACCAATTGATAATATTAATAAAAATATGCAATAATAATAGAATCAATTAGCGTGAAGTCGTATTGAGATAACAACCTCCATTTATCATTTAACTAACCATTGTCTTAAGCTATACAGAGTGTCCACACTTATCGTGATCAATAGTTAATTTCTAAACCGTTAAGGATAGACATATAGTTCCAATCGGAAAAATGCTTTAAATGAAGGGAAAAATTATAATATATGTTTTTTGAGACACTAAGCAAATTCCTGCAAAAAATACGAATTCTAACTTTTTATATGGTCCCCCGGTCCTATCAGTCATATTTAGTAAAATATTCTTGACATTCTAAAATTTTAAACAAAAAATATTCCACCCTTCTGCGACTAAAACTGAGCGAGTTCTGGAGCTTCGAATTTCATGATTTTTAACCAATCAGCGGCCTCGTCGAGCGAGTGCTGTACATTGATTGGTGAATCGTCTTCGAGACGGCTATTGAAATGGTGTAAAGTGGTCTAAGTCAGCGATATTCAAAGCTCCATAACTCGGTCAGTTTTAGTCGCAGAAGAGTGGGACTTTTTTTTTGTTTAAAATATTAGAGTGTCGAAAATATTTTACTAAATATGACTGATAGAACCGGGGACCGTATAAAAAGTTATAATTCGTAACTTTTTCAAGAATATATTTATTCTCTCAAAAAACATACATTATAATTCTTCCCTTCATTTAAAGCATTTTTTCCCAATTGGAACTATATGTCTATCTCTAACGGTTTAGAAATTAACTATTGATCACGATAAGTGTGGACACCCTGTATAGTAACTTCACACACTTTTCCTTTAAGATGTACAATGGATTCTGAAACTAAATTGCTGTGTTGCTTTTGGCGCGTATCACGTGATCACAAATTGATTCTCGCGGTTGTTGTAATTGGGAATCAATCGATATTTTATCCATGTCAGGTTCACTATTAGAAAATTTAACAACGTGGATGTACTTTGTTTTTAGAACTTTAATCATCTGTAATCCGTGCTCAAAAGACAATGAATAATTCAGCATTAGAAATTTTTCTGGAGAGCGAAAGAATTTCTCTGGAGAAGTAGATTTAAAAATCAACATTGAAATTAACATAATGAAAATAATTATATTCTTAATTAATGGTTTTCAGAAAGAAAGACAAATATGTCGTGCGAAATTCATGTTTTGAAAGACTTGCAAGCCCAGCTGAAGAAATGCAAGTATCTTTCGGGCAGAAATGATGACAGTTTGCAGAAGACTTTGACTATCCCCCCATAAAAAATCTTTTCTCGGTACCTTGGATAAATTCTTTCAAAGGCAGTTTAGTTTACCTAAATAAAACATTGGTTAAAAGAGAGGATAGAATTTTAAAGGTAAATTATTTATTATATTTTTTTATCGTAATTTGTTTTGTTTAAGGATTATGCTTTTACAAGATAATGAAATAAAATTATCGTTATCCTGATCTGTTAATATTTTCCACTTCAGCTAGGAAAGAATGCCGCTAAATAAAATTGTTACATCACATGTTAACGTCTGTAAATTTGGAGATTTTGATTTAATGTTCACTCATTTGTTTGCAAATGAAAAATACAAGTACGTATGAAAAAAAGTAATATAAATAGTCATCGCAATTCCTAAAATATAGCATCTAAGCAATAAATAAGATAAAAATAACATTCATCGTTTTGCAACCGACAATACTTTGACAGCAACGAGTTGTGAATGAAATAAGTCTTATTAAATGGGTTCTTCGTTAATAAAAGCATTTGAGATCCATTTTTGCTGCACGCATAAGAAAAATATGACCTGCTTCGTTAAAACGAAATATTAATAATGAATGTTCTATTTCTGGATAGCATTCCATTTCCTTTGAGGGATTCTCATATTAATCACTGACATTGCTATTTCAGCTTCCATTCATTTCCATTTACATGATATACGTAATCATTCCGTGGTTTATTTTTGGGAATAATTTACCAGAAATAGAATTAAAAGTAGGGATATGGGATAGCTATTGTTTTACCCAAGTTTAGTGTACATTATTTTAATTTTATATGTGATTAATCTCGATATTGCAAATTGATTTAATAACATTATAAATACATGTCCTATTAGCCACAACAGTCATTAGAACTGCAGTTTTATTCTCAAGATTTTAAAAGATAAAATTGGGTGTGTTGCTGAAAGGAAACACGGGGCATTTAAGGGCTATTTCTATACACCCTGCTTCAAAGCAGTGAAATAGCCTAATCTTAAAACTACATGCAAGAGCTAGGCAATATTAAAAAAATAATAACAATTATGAATTACTTTTCTTTGATCAGTATGCTAATTTATTTACATATCAGTTTGGAAATCTTTTTAAACGCTTTTACTAAGTTCGAAATGTTTCAAGTTTGTATGTAAGGTTGGAGTTTTGCGATCGATTTTTCACTTACTTCTTAATGCACTAGAGTTCTTAAATCTTGCATATTTATTGGGTATTTTTTTAGGAAAAGCTGATACGAGGAATTTTATGTTTACATTTTAAACTATTGCGAATTGCAAAAAAAAACAGCGAAAAGAATAAAGGAAAAAGAAGAATCTTAACTATTTTTCGGTTGAAATCTAATTTCCATTCTGATGCTGTTCTGGAAAGCAATGATTTTTGAAGGTATTTGCATATTTATTGGGTCTTGATGACAATGCAAAATTTTAATAATTTTAGAGCTCTCAATTATCAATTTTTAAAAGAAAATTCAGAAAATTACGTTTGCACTCGGTAGGTTTCCGTGGCGCCATCTAGAGCATCTTTCAGATCTAAAATATTTTTTTCTTTTTTAATGTAGTGGTAAAAGCGTTTTTTTAAGGTTTCTTTTATATTTTTTGTGTGTTTCAGATAACACTTCAACCAATATATCATTCTATTTGTATTTACTTTGATGGAAATGCGTCAATAAATCTAATGAATGATAATGGGAATGTTTACAAATGTTTGAGAGCATTAGCTACTACGTGCGCAACCATTAGTTGAAAATGCGATAACTATTACTAGTAATCGATAAATGAAACAGCAGGTAAGGATCTAATTAGAGCGTTATTTATGAGTGTTTAACGGAAATCGATTAGGAAGATAATAAAGAGACAAGTATCCGTCGATAATTACACGTTTGCTAAGATATTATTTTTAATGTGTCACAGACGGAAATTGGATACGAAGCGAATTACGCAACGGATAATAAAAGTGTTCGTGAGATTTGACAGCACATTTTATAAAGTTCTCAAGTTCTCGTACCGTCAGGTAATTTTCTTACTTAAAAAGTTTCATTTATAAAGTGAGGTAATTACTTAGTAACCAACGTGAGAGTTGTCTTCTTGACTTTATATGGCGTGTTTTGTATTTAACTTCGCCGTAAAATTAAGAAAAACGAGTATGACAGATTTGGTTCAGAATTTGAAACTTCTGTACAATTTTGGTGTTAGGATCATATACCCAAATTCATACATATCATCACTTGATAAGCGACAAAACCTATCTCAATTTTTTGAAATTTCAATGAGGAAGAGAAAACTGAATTTTTCGCAACCAATCACGAATATTTCTGAATGTGTTTTAAAGTCTTGTAAGGACATGCGATCCGATGTGAACAAAATTCAGAAATATTCGCTATTGGATGCGAAAAATTAAGTTTTTCTTCCTCTTTGAAATTTCAAAACATTGATATAGGTGATGTTGCTTGCTAAGCGACGATATTGTGTCTGTCGTTTTCAAGTTATCGCGTTCACATAAACAAGAATCGATAAGCCAACAGACGCTTCACCCGAAGATGGATTCGGTACAAATTTTTATATACATGTACAGTTTTTATGATAAGATAGCATGAGAAGTTTCATCCATCCATTTGAAGACCACACGCCAAATTTCTTTCTTTGACGTATAAAAGCGAGGTTCCGTTTCAACCCGACCGTTCGGCATGTCTTCTGATTTTCTGCAAATTTGTTTGTTACGCAGTCGCGACCAAACGCATTGCTTGTTTTTCTCCGAATTTGGCATGGATGTCCCTTGCAAATATAAAAAACGTCGTGCGTATAAGTTTATTGTTAATTCCGTTTCAAAATGGTAGTCATTTTAATGCTTTCAATGTTTCGCAACACTAAAGAGTTTGCGTCATTTTAATATTGTCGAAATATTTAATTGTAATTTTGTGAATGCAGATAAAAGCAGAGAACAGCAGTAAGTTCTGTTTCAACTCCAATGTTCGGCATGTCTTCCGATTGTCTGCAAATTTGTTTGTTACGCAGTCGCGACCAAACGCATTGCTTGTTTTTCTCCGAATTTGGCATGGATGTCCCTTGCAAATATTAAAAACGACGTATGTATAAGTTTATTTTTAATTCCGTTTCAAAATGGTGGTCATTTTAATGCTTTCAATGTTTCGCAACACTAAAGAGTTTGCGTCATTTTAATATTGTCGAAATATTTAATTGTAATTTTGTGAATGCAGATAAAAGCAGAGACATGTCTAAGTAATTCGCATCCCTAAAAGAAAAAATGGCTAAACTTTTAGAGATTGCCATGAAGAACGGATATTAATTTTCTTTTCTCTTTTCCTTGGACGCGAGTGCTACTGTTCACGGAACTACTAGTCTAGCTTGTTGCGTTTTTACTTTCTCATATACGAAGTATTTACAGAGAGAAAGTATTGTTATCGTGAAAAGATTCGAACTCGAGTTTTTGACGAATATCCACGTCTTAGACCTCCCTGAGTCGGAAAAACACAATTTTGGAATAATGTGTGTGTGTCTTTGAATACAATAATTCGAAAACTATTAGAGCTACACGGATGCAATTTGGTATATGATCTTTACACATAATTTGTAGGTTTCTATCAAATGTTTGACAAAATACGTCTACGGGAAGTCTGTCTGTCCTCTTTCATGTGAACACTATAACTCAAAAACTTAAATAGCTACATGGATAAAATTTCGTAGTCAGTTTTATCATTAGGAATGTAGGTCCGTATCAAACTTTGGGTCAAATCCGTCGAAGGGTCGACTGTCTGTCGGTCTGTATAATTGCATGCTTCTGAAGACCATAACTTGTAAAAGCAATTACTTAGATAAATGAATTTTCGTATGTTGTTTTGAAGCCTTAAGTGCAGATTTGTCACCAATTTTCGTTAAAATCGGTTAAAAAAAGGCTTTGAATTACATATTCGGTTTTTTCCCCTCATTCTACGACGCAAATAAAAAGTCGCGAAAGCTGGATCGTTTTCTCCACCTTTTTTAGGGAATACCGCACATTTCTGGCGCTCGGTGTATTTTTTTCCCCAACCATGTTGGGCGTATGCGAGAAAATTTCTGAGAGTCAACTCCCACTGGTTAAGTTATCGTTTTCACAAACTAAGTTAAATTTTAAAACTATTTTTTGGACTCAGAAAGGCAAAAACGTGGAAATTCTTTAAAAATTCGAGCACAAAATTTTTGAAGATTAGAATACTTACTGTATGCGTACTTGATATAAGAAAAAGTAAAAACGGTTTCACACATAAAGCTATTGCTTTTAGCTAAATTCGGTTACGAGTGATGAATGCATGGAATAAATTAAGTATTTCATTGCCCATTACAAATTAACTTGTGTGATTATTACTCCAAAGTTTGGCTATTTCGAACAGTGGTGTTTTCCTCGAAAATTACTGATGGAGATTTATATCTTCGTTTAGGGCTTTGAGGCTCTCTGTTAGAAACACGATTTCAGCAACGATCCGTCACTTATTCGGGTCTGGTTCAGGTCTGAACTCAGGTTAAATCTGCCATTGTGGATCAAATGTACTTAAGTGGATGTTTAAATGTAATCCTCGTCTTCTGACCATAGTTCAAATATATGATTCCGTTTCAAAATAGTCCTCGTGTAACTTCCAAACGGGAGATTTATCTAAGAATTTGGCATAAACAAAATTTTCATAACCGTCGCTGTTTGCACCCAAAACATAACGGAAGTCAATTCGTCTTTATTCTCAATAGAAAATAAGTATCATTTATTTAAAATAAGTATGATTTATTATTGTAAATTAAAAATTTGTTTTTTCAAAGAATTTATTATTATCTAGCATATTACAGGGTTCCACTCAAGTTACTTACACTCTTCCCTTAATTTTAGAACAACTACAGCTATAGTCAAAGAAGTGGTGTCTGGGTATAGTAAAGGGACTATGCGCTACGTCATGTGACCAATTACAGCGCCATCTGGAAGAATACTCCGGAATTAGCGTCCCTATCTCGAAAACGGTACATTATAGGGAAAAAAAGTCAATTACAAAATTATAGCGCATCATCTATTTAGTACAAAAAGACAACTTGTGGACTTGTCAATGCTAAGAACAGAAGGCTTGAACCGCACATTTATTTGTTGGCAATTCCAACACTGTTACGCGTTGAAACGCGTTAAAAATAGGGAAAAAAACAACAACTTGCTTTCGTAAGATAACTTTTTTTTTCGGCGTTCAAACTGCTCTCCGTCAGTTACAATGCATATTTGGGCCCTGGTTTAAATTCCACTTCGCACACTTTTTAGTATATGAGTTGACATGCTGGCACAAGCAAAAGTAATACTTCATCGAAAGCCCTGCAATGTTGGCGGAAAGGCCTCATAAACCTGCTGTTTGAGTCATTCCTACAGGAAAAAGTATATTGGGGTCATTTTTGTCCGAGAGATAACATTTCCCCCTTTTGTCCATATTTTGTGACGTTACAATTTTGGAAATGCGAACAGACAGATGTTCTTTTTATGTATTATGTTCTGGGTGTTAATGTTCATAACGTGTATTTTTGCAATACACCGATTTCCACTCTACAACTTGTAATTGACATTTTCTCCTTATCTTGTACAGTTTTTCAGATAGGAATACTAACTCCGGAGTTTGCCGCTAGGTGGTGCTTAAAGTAGTCTCATGGCGTACCGCTTAGTCGCTTTACTATACCTAGACACCACGGTATTTATTTAAAAATACGCTTAAGAAAAAAAGCCCATCTTAATTGAAATATTAAATCTATCTTCGGTCACAAAAAAGAAATCTGCAAAAATCACCTCAGATATTGGCGCAGCACCACCAATTAGCAAAAATATCAGTTAATTTCTTTTCTTTGTCTTTTTTTAAAAAAAAAAACCGTTTCCATAGAGCGCAACTTGTACTAGGACCTTCTGAATAGGCGAACATTAATTACACAACCTTGTATAAAGCTACATAAAGATATGCGCAGAATTATACCCATCAATGAGCTTATCTGAACCATTTAGCGTTTCTCTTGTATAAAATCACTAAACAATTTTATCTGTGTTTTAGCATTAATGGGGTTACAAATCAGTATTTTATTTTTATAAGATGATCATAGTCTATGAAACATATTAGCATACAAGAATATATCATTTATATTTATATGGACTATAAAAAATAAGTTATAAATCAAAACGGCAGTTTCCGTAAACATGTTCTTTAATGGCAGTAATATATTATAAACAGAATCTAGCTTAGTTGAACGTCAGTGATGTGTGAGTTTATTTCATATATCAAGCACATTTATGTTTTATAAAAGTATGTTCCCTGAAATTTTTATTTTTTACTCAAACTTATTCTTGCGTTCTACATCCTTGCGATTCATAAATATAGGATTGATAAATACATTCTTAAATCACCAAAATAGCAACTTACTGGAGATATCACCAACTTTACTACAATCTGGTGAGCTATTACTAGGATATGACATTTTAAGAGCAACCTTAAGCTAAATCGTGTGTGATTTATGAAGTTCTACAAATGCGTTGCAGCCATAATCGCTTTAAGTCGTTATTTATTGTCACTGTGATGCATTAAGAAATGTGACGCTTTGTGTGTGAAAGATCGCTGATGTATTCTTAAAAAAAATTCGTTTTGAACTCCAACTTAAATAAACTTACGGGACTTTTGTTGCAGCTTTTATAGGACACAAATAAAGTATTTTTAAATGCCTTGATATAGTTTTGTTATGAAAGCTCAACTTTTAATGGAAATTGTCTTTAAATACCAGTTTAACATGCAACATATTTTTTCTTCTAAAAGAATAAGTTTTTATAACCATCGCAGTGTGTTTGACTGCTAGCTATTGTAGATAGATTACATTAAAAAGAATGCGTCATTTGTATAAATAATATACACGTTTGTTATGCTTAAAGTCCACCTATTCAATAGGCTCTAGAGAGGGTAGTGTTGCCCTAAACGAAACAAATTCCACTTATAGGCAGTGCAAATGGTGCGTTCTGTAAAAACCTAAAATAAAGTTAAAATTTTTATCAATAGGTGGCGCTGAGTTAACAGCCGAGGAGATATTTGCAGATATTTTGTTAAATAAATCAAGAAAGTTTCATTTTATTGTTGTTAAAATTAAGTTTCGTCGATTCAGATAGCGCTAGAACCGAAACTATGGCTCCAAACAATATAGAAAAAGAGGATATTTTCAAGTGATATAATCTGCGTTACAAACAAAAATAAAAACATGCCGCGTTAAAACGAGGAGTAAACAAAAACATCATTACGCATGGTCAATAATTTTTAATCACGCATTCAATTCTGAAAACGTAAGCGTAAAGTGCCGTATGAGTTTGAGAAGATAAGAAGCTGTTCTTCAGATGAGAAATCGTCTGTCATCAATCACTGGACACAAATTCAGTAAAAATCCCCATTCCTAAAATTTACATGGTGTAAGATCAGGTGATCGTGGTGGCCAAATTGCTTGAAAATATCGAATTTTATCAAAGTTTCTTAAGACATGACTTTTTAAGGCATTCTGAATTGCGAGATGGTTTACTGTTTTGCATTAAAACGGTATTTTGAAAGGAAAAAAAGACTTCAGAATATTGAATTTAGCCAGCCTTTTGAGAGAAACTAAACTAAACTTTAAAAAATAAAACACTAAATGAACGATATTGGCGCAGAGCTACCTACTGTCGAAATTTTAACTTTTTTAAAATTAAGCGCATCACTTTTACTACCTTTTAGTGGAATTTTGTTTTGCCTGGGGCCTTAGAATCGTCTCTAGGACATTCTGAAAGGGCCAACTTTGACTATTACAATCTTATATAAAAAAATATCACCTTAAGTTCATGTTGTGTTTCTAAGCATTCTTTTCCATTTATTCTAAATATACCTAAAAATTACAAAAGTAACAAAGATCCCTAAGTTTTTAATTTCGGTTACAAATTATGTATCACAAACTAATGCATTTGTTTTCTATGGTAATTTCAGTTTATTTTTTTGGGTGTCGAAATTATTAAAGAAATACTATAAATACTTTTAATGATATTTATGTCGTTAATTTCTTGTTGGTATAAAAGGGACTTTCTCAATATCAAGTTTAAAAAAAACCAATAATTAGGACATTTATTTATAGAAAGTAAAAGGAAATAATATCCTTAAAATAATTCTGTCCAAAATTACAACTTTCTGTAGACTTAATTCTGCTATTCTAAACTTTAACTCCAATAGACTTTAATGCCATTATTAGGCATCCGAATAGGACCATTAGCTCGGACAAAGTAGGGACATTTATACAGCACTGACGTTTCAGCAAATGTAATTAGTAAAGCAAAATTAAAGCTTTAAACAGGTTTGTGAAAATTTCGTTTAGCCTTAAATTACGTTACAAATTCACGAAATTAGTTGACGAAAGTGATGCTCTTGTGTGAAAAGAAATTACATTTATAAGATAATTTTTTTAAATAATATTTTAGAAAATACTGATACGAGGAATTTTATGTTTACATTTTAAACTGTTGCGAATTGCAGGTAAAACATCGAAAAGAATAAAGGAATAAGAAGAATCTTAAATATTTTTCGGTTGAAATCCAATTTCCAGTCTGATGCTGTTCTGGAAAGTAATAATTTTTGAAGATAAAAACATTATAGAGAGATGACTGTAGGTTAGAAGGACATGTAATAAATTGGTGTTAATATCTCTTCCTGCAAAGTTGGATAAGACGTTCCTTAACCCTGTAATGACGGTTCGGGCTGTCTCGGGCGATCAGATGCTTATCATTGAATGGCGAGGAGAACACTGTCTTTGTTAAAGAGTTAATAGCCAAATATTTCCAAATAATGAGAAGATCATTTAATTAAGAGGAAATAAATAAGATGATTATGCGCACTGATAGGATACTGCTCCTTATCCTGTAAATCAGCAATGTTCGCCTGATGTGAAAAGAAAAATATTTGTCGAATACATCGATTTTGGTCAGAAGAGAAAGATATTTTTACAAAAATCGTCCTGTGTGTGTACGGTGAAAACAGTCCAACAAGCAGATAATGGAGGACGACGCTTTATTCTCGAGTAATCCGGAAAACACGAAGCACAGGTAACAAAAATAAAAGCACTTGCACAAATCAGTAACACAGACAGACATCAAATCACCAATAATAACAATAACAGCACTCTCAATACCCCTCGACGTCTATCGGCTTACTAGCTGGCACTGCGGAGAAAACTCCAAAGAGAGATTCCAAAAGCGTTCGCACTCCAAAGAAGATTCAAGTCGATCAACACGTTCCAGTCTATCCGCATCCAGTCTATCCAGTCTATCCGCAACTGTCGCGCATTTATATTCTTCCTGTCAAGGTTTGAAGTCGCATGGAAATTTCTAGAGAAATCTGGATCTCGGCTCGTATGAGAGATATCGCGAAAATTCTAGCATTTTTCCATACCTTCGTTTTGTCGCCAAAGTCGCCAAGTGTGTCTCCAAGGTCAGGGGTTTAAGTATAGCAGCCAACGGCATTCAAAAAGAGCACCTATAAAACTCTTTTCCCAACATAGGATTAGCATTGCTGGCAAGCGACAAGTTCGTAAGAAAATTGAACTCCAACTTAGTTATTTTAAATTACCACACAATTTTATTCATTGCATAGGCCGGGGTGGCGTAGTAGTGAAGTGTCGGCTGCAGAGTGGAGGGCTCAAGGTTCAAAACCTTATATCACTGATGATCCGCTGTGTATGTTGATCTGGTATGCTAAATCTGACGTCGTGGATCAGACAATTTCCTGCTGGTGTGGTGCGGAAGTCTGGATATTCAGACTTCGTCCTCGTCATCTGACTCAAAATAATGAGGTGCTTCCCAGAATAGCCTTCGTGTTGCTTCAAAATGGGCCGTCAATATAAGTATGCATTTCAGATTTATTAAAAGATGAGAATTACATATGCCTTAAATTCATATCAAAATGAAATGCAAGGGTTACATTTTTGGAAGCACAACATTTACCAAAGCAAATAACATGTAAAGCTTAAATTTTACAAATAATATAATCAAGTTAGAATACTTTTAATTGTTACTGGACAAATAAATAAAATGCTAATGCTATGTGGAATTTTTAATATTCTATTATTGATGAAAATCTTAATGATCATCTTTATTGAATGATTTTGTATTGATGATTATCAAAATATAATTTAATATCCAAAGAAAAAATGCTTATAACATGCATGAGCCAGAAAATTTAGAGCATTTCTTCTGTAAATACCAGGTACAACCGCGTTATAAATCTGAAGTGCGAATGAGAAGTAAAATCCATTACATTTTTCTACTAGTCAGTAGTTATTCGTAGGTGTTTTCATTGCATTTACGCAGTTTATAGAATATTACCACGATTTCTTCATATGAAATGGCAATATTTTACCCGACTTCAAGCAGTTCTTACAAATTAAATTTTAGAACGAAATGAAAAATATAGGAGCTGCTGTTTTAATATTCTGATTATTTTTGTATTTTACACAATTGCTTCATTATTTTGAAGAAATCCTATAATACCATTAAAATTTCAGACGAAGTTTCTAGTAACTGTCTCGAACTAAAACGAGGAATCAGAAATCTTGAATCTTCTTTATAGTAGTTCAGAAAACACATATAGATTTTTTATTCAGCAAATTTTATAGACATCTTAAGTAAAGTTTGTTCTGTTTGCTTTTTCCGTTGCTGAATCTGTTTCTTAATATCTTCCAGTCGAGATCTCTCAGAGCTTTAAGAGAATACTTACTTTCTTCGTCATATGGGAACGTAAAAGCATTCTCATATTGACCATCTAAATAATGACTGACAAGCCAGACATTCTGAATTCTGGTATCTTAGCAACATCTTAAGCATCAGATGTTAGAAAACAATGGAGCTGAAACTTTACAGAAGAAAGAAGTAAAATATATTTCCGCTTAAGATCTAGAAAACAGCAAAGATAAACTGAGCTGTCAAAGCCGTTACAAAATAGACAACGGCTGTCGTGTATCGCTTGACAAAGTAAGCGTAAACGTCTTCTCAAGTTTATGTTGATAGAATTTTCAAAGGGTGTAGATCAATCCACGATTTTCACTAAGATGAGATTGTCATCATATTGACCTGAAGAACATGCTTCCGTTCAATTGAGCGATTGACAAACTAGAAGGATTCGTTTGACAGATACTCGATGATTTCATTTTAATGATCGTTTCAAATATGAGCGAATTGAGCAAGACTGCCGAAGAATTCGTTTGACAGGCTCGTCGCCATGATTTCATTTATTATGATTCCGTTTCAAATGTGAGGTCAAACAAGACTGCGAAGATCGTTACGAGAGTCCCTGTTTCATTTATTAACTGATTCCGTTTCAAATATGAAGGCAGATTGAGCAAGACTGCCGAAGGAATTCGTCTGACTGGCCATCATGATTTCATTTATTAACATGATTCCGTTTCAAATATGAGCAGATTAGCAAGACTGCCGAAGGAATTTCGTTCAAGCTGGCCCGTCGCCATGATTTCATTTATTAACATGATTCCGTTTCAAATATGAGCGAATTGAGCAAGACTGCCGAAGAATTCGTTTGACAGGCTCGTCGCCATGATTTCATTTATTAACATGATTCCGTTTCAAATATGAGGCAGATTGAGCAAGACTGCCGAAGAATTCGTTGACCAGGCTCGTCATATGATTTCATTTATTAACATGATTCCGTTTCAAATTGAGCAGTGAGCAAGACTGCCGGAAAGGATTCGTTTGACGGAGCCGTCATGCTTCTTATTAACATGTTCCGTTTCAAATATGAGCAGATTGAGCAAGACGCCGAAGAATTCGTTTGACAGGTCTCGTCGCCATGATTTCATTAACATGGATTCCGTTTCAAATATGAGCAGATTAGGACAAGACTGCCGAAGAGATTCG
>BGPR01004805.1:0-37574 GCA_013235015.1 Araneus ventricosus
TCGTGCTTCGTTCCGGACCGTACTGTTGTTTAATCCTCTTTGTCTTTGGCAGCTGGGCACCATCATGAGCCACTCACCCCTCAAAAATCGAGAGCAAGCAAAGTTCATTCGAGGTGTCCTAGATAGAGACGAGAGGATGTTCTCTGGGGACACTCGCCACTCCCACACTTGCGGAGACCCGGAAAAGCTGTTACCATTGAAAAGGAGCAGGCTAAATGGTGACCCTTTAACAAATCTAGAACAGCGCTCGTCACATGGTCGGCTCTGTCACCCAGGCAAGGCCAAATGGAGCCACTCGGACTCTCCGTTATACCAATCATGGATGGATGGGCCCTTCTGTCTTTAAATCTTTGTTCTTCTGACAAGTAAATTCAGTCAAATGTTAAGGAGGCTGAACACAAAGGTTCAGCTGTGCCTGTCTCCAATCCGCAGCAACCTTCATTTCACCATAACATCCACGTGGAGGGTATCCATTGGAGATTGGCACCTCATGATCCAAGCTTTTACTTTAGAAATTGTTAATAAAATTTGAAGTAACTATATAACAAATAATAATTTATGGAGAAAATTAGCTTTCGGCTGTTTTTAAAAATTGTCTGGTTGAATTGTTATTCTCACTTTAATTAAAAACGTTTCAGATCAGAACAGGAATTTGTGTATAATAATTTTTATACAACAGTAGGTTTTACATAAAAAAATAATAGACATGAAAGCATATTATTCCAAATCAAAGCTCGGTATATCATCTTGTTTACAGTATAAAAAGTGGAAATGAATGCGGATTATGGGAGCTTCTTAACAAAGTATCACATGCATAGGTAAAAACGAACTCAAAGTTGGAGGGGGGGAGGTTAAAAATCACTTTTCAGGCTCATAACTTCTAAGTAATTCTTCCTGTCAAAAAACTTTCAATATAAAAGTAGTTTGTTACGATGTGATAATTCCCCTAATTGAAATTTTCCCTCCATCTTCAATCGTTATGGAGCTATGGGGAAAAGATAATTAGGGGCGAATTGAATATCGCTTTTCAGCTCAGAACTTCTAAGCAATACTAGCTATCAAAAAACTTTTAATATAACAGATATTCCTTATGATACGGTGATGATTCGCATAGTATAATAATTTCTATCTTTAGTCGTAACAGTGGTATGGGAAAATAATCATTTGGGGAAGGGGATTGAAAATGGCATTTTAGCGCATAACTTTTAAGCAATTGTAGTTATTAAAAATCCCTTTTCGACAAGCTTGAAGACAAACTTAGATTCCTTTACGTTAATGTTACAAAAGTAATGAAATATTACATATTGATCAATACATACAAAACCAATGACTTTATTGTTTCTACACATTGCAATATTTACGCTGTGATTCTGTTTTCATGACATTTAATTTTTTACTTTATCAAGGTTTTATCATTCCATTTTTCATTCCCAAAGTTTATGCTAGATTTATCATTCAGTACATTGGTCAATTTTTTTTATATCTCAACATATAATCATTCAACAGGTAGGAGTCATAAAGAAATAAACATATCAGCAGTCTCCGAGATAACATTACGCCAGCCTATCTGAAACAGTAACAAGAAATTGACTCTTGACACGAAAGAAGAAAGATTCTAGATTTAAAAATTAATTTATTTAATCTAGGTTGCAATATAATTGTGCGAACATTGCTTTGTCATATGGTAAAATCAAATGACATGAAACATTTAAACGCTGATAAAATAGGCTCATTTAGAGAACACCCTGGTTACAGAGATAACAGTCACTAAATTCGTAACACAGAAGAGAATAAAAATTATTAAACTTTGTGAGTGGCAAATTTAATACATGTGTTTAAAGCATATGATATGAATGCAGCCAATTTGAACAGTAAATTTAAATCTCCATCGACGGTTAAAACCAAATACTCAGGCAGAAAATCCCAAAACAATTTTAAAGTTAAGGAGATATTTTTCAATATCAAAAAGAATAAAGGGAACTCTTATTTAAATATCTATAGTTTTTGGCTATTTTATATTGAATTTATTACACAAATCATGATCCCGCGAAGTTTTGTTAAATAACAAATTAAAGTAATATGTCAAATTTACTAATTATCAAATTAACTATTAAAATTAACCGTTTGATTAATTAAAAGTAAAGTACAATTAAAATTAAATAATTAATTATGACAAAATCTTCACTAAAACATTTCTTATGGCTCATACTATTTGCCAGCAATCTTAATCTTATAATTATCTAATAATTATCTGAATTTAAATAAAAGTCATTGTATCTATGTTTGTATGTTCCACATCTTCTCCTAAACCACTAGACTGATTTCAATCAAACTTTGCAAACTTTTTATTTAAGAGAAGAGTAAGGTCACCTTCAACTTTTCAAAGCCTAAAAGTTGCTTAAAATTTCACTTAATTGAAAATTAATCAAGGTTTTTTTCTGCGATATCTTTCATTTCCATAAATTTGCTTCTCTCATTTTAATATTTATTCAAAATTAATTTTAAACTGAATTCATAACAATAATCTTGTTGAAGAACAACAATTATACGAAGAACTGTTTAAAGAAGGAAAAATGCTAAAAGAAAATTTTAACTGTAGACGATTAACAATTTATAACGGGACCAACTATTGATTTATTTTCATGCTTTAAATTAATGAATAATTAACTAGTTAATTTATTTGTTTCAAAATATTCATTAAAACCTTTCATTTACTTTAGTAATGAATAACAAAATTTGAAGTACCTATAGAACAAATAATAATGTATGGAGAAAACGTCTGTTTTTAAAAATCGTCTGGTTCAATTGACATTCTCATTTTAATTAAAAACAATTCAGATCAGAAAAGGAATTTGAGTATTATATTATTTATACAATAATAATTTTCACATTAACAAAATATTACATGAAAACATTTTCATCTGGAGCACAGCCAGGTATATCAACTTGTTTACCGTATAAAAAGTGGAAGTTAATGCGGCTGATGGGAACTCATAACTTCTAAGTAATTCTTGCTGTCAAAAAACTTTCAATATAAAAGTAGTTTGTTATGATAAGCAGATTATTCCCCTAATTGAAATTTTCTTCCTATCTTCAATCGTAACGGAGCAATGGGGAAATGATAAATTGGGAGGGGGAGGATATGAATATCGCTTTTCAGCTCATAACTTATAAGCAATTCTAGCAGACAAAAACTTTAAATATAAAAGTTGTTCGTTATGATAATTTGAGAATTCGCCTAATTCAATTTTTTTCTATCTTTAGTCGTAAAGATCTAAAGGGAAATGATAAGTTGGGCGAGGGGAATGAATACGGCTTTTTAGTTCATAACTTCTAAGCAATTGTGGCTATCAAAAAAGTTTCAGTACGAAAGTTGTTTGTTGTGATAAAGCAATAATTCACCTAATTTGAATTTTCTTCCTATCTTAAATCGTAAGGGAATAATGGGAAAATGAAATTTTCAGTCCCCCACCATTTCCACCCCTTTGAGCTGGTTAGTACATCTGCGAACTCGGCCGAGATTTTCACCTTACAACATATCCTTCGCCAGTTAAAATCTAATCAAAATTAGTCTAGTTATCGTGTTTACAAGATAACACTGGCAAAAGCGTTATACATATACGTTTCTACTAATAATAATAAGGAAAAGAACATTTCGCCGTCTATTTTCATAAGGATTGGAGATGAAAGAATGAAAGCGGGTTGAAGAGACTGCAAATGACGAGAGCTTTCCAACAAGGGGTAACATGCATAGGTTAAAAGGTACTTTTAGTTAGGGGGAGAGGAGGGAAGGGAGGGAAAATAATTTTTCAGATCATAAATTCTAAGAAATTGTAGCTATCGAAAAAGTTTAAATGCAACAATTTTCGATATGATAAGGCAATAATTCGCCTAATTTGAATTTCTTTCTATTTTCAATTATAAAGGAATTATGGGAAAATGAAAATTCCCCCCCCACCATTTCTACCCCCTTTGAGCTGGATAACCCATCTACGAACTCGACCGAGATTTTCACTATCCTTACAACATATCCCATGCTGGTTAAATTTACATGAAAATTACTCCAGTTATCGGGTTCACAAGATAACATGGGAAAAAGCGTTATATATATATATATAAATCTTTTAACGAAGGGTGGTTTTGGGTTCTAGGAGTCATGATCGGTGAAGATCTGCAGAAATTTTCCGAAAGTCGCGTCATGAGAACCACTGCAATAGGTAGACTTCCTATAAGGAATCTACCTAAAAGTTTCAAGATCAAAAGTTATTTGTTATGATAAGGCAATAATTCAACTAATTTAAATTTTCTTTCTATCTTCAATCGTAAGAGAATAATGGGGAAATTATATTTTCTATCCCCTCAACATTCCCACACATTTGAGCTGGATGGACCATCTACGAACTCAGCAGATATTTTCACTGTTCTTACAACATATCCCTCGCCGTTTAAAATCTAATAAAAATTACTCCACTTGTCGTGTTCACAAGATAACATGGGCAAAAGCGTTATACATGTATACATCTCTACTAATAATAATAAGTAAAGGAACATTTCTCCCTCTATTTTCATTAGGATTAGAGCTGCAAGAATGAAAGCGAGTGGAAGAGACGAGAATGACGAGAGTTTTCCAACAAGGGCTAAGATACATAAGTTGAAATGCACTTTAAGTTAGAGGGAGCGGAGGAAAAGGGTGAGAAAACCACTTTTCAGCTCATAAATTCTAAGCTATTGCAATTATCGAGAAAATTCAAATTCAAATATTGTTCTTTAAGATAAGGCAATAATTATCCTGATTTGAATTTTCTTTCTATTTTCAATTGTAAATTAATTATGGGAAAATGAAAATTTTCACCCCCACCCTTTCCATCGCCTTTGAGCTGAATAACCCATCTACGAATCTTACAAGATATCCCACGCTGGTTAAATTTAATTCAAAATTGTTCCAGTTATCGTGTTCACAAGATAACATGGGAAAAAGTGTTATATATATATAAACTTTTTGACAAAGGGTGGTTTTGGGTTCTAGGGGTCCTGATCGGTGATGATCTGCAGCAATTTTCCGGAAGTCGTGTCATGAGAACCATTGCAATAGGTAGACTTCCTATAAGGAATCTACCTAATATGCAAAAAAGTCTTTGAGCGTAGGAAATTTTTAGCATAATCTATGATAAATGAAATTATACCTCCAAACAGAATAATATTCAAAGGAATCACTTGCATTGGAAATTTCATACACAAAGGTTTTTATACTTTACTTTTCAATCAATCATATATGCCAAATAAAAATATATATTTTATTATAAATGAATTTTTCAATGTTTGACTTTGAAAATATATTTAAAATTTCTATTTTGAGGATTTTAAGATATATGGAGCAAAGCAATAGATATGGACAAATACCAATAATATTTTTCATCAATTCATCTTAAAGATTGGAATGAATCGTTTTTAAATTGACGCATTTATCAATATTACCATACCACCTGTGTCTGAGAATACCAAATAAACATAAAAATGGGGGTTACAAATAATAATTTAAAAATCGGATGTCTTATCCTATTTGTAATACAAGAGATGGAAATAATTTATTGCGTTTTCTAATTTACGATACAAAATAAACTGCAGATGCATTTTTATTGCGGATTGATCTATATAAGTCGAACAAAATCTTTCACTGATACACTTGATCCGAACAAGAAACAGCTTAAAAATGAAAGCAATATTCGCTCTCTTCGTGATCGTTGCCATCATTGGAATGGGTAAGAGACACTTTTTTCTCAAACTTTAAAATGGACTGTAAAACTAATTCAAATTATAGCAATGTCCGTAAAAATGTATTACGGTTCTGTTTCAATATTTCATTTTTTGGTATAGCAAATATTTATTAAAATATTACGCAAAATAAATAGTGCAGAAAATAAAACACCCTTTTTTATTTGTCCAATTCACATACCTACATTAACATCAATTATGAATAAGTTTCGAGATTTAAAAGCAAGTGTTCGGAGTATAGCAAAAGAAATCCAAAGAATATAATTTATTTTTAATGGTCTCGGATATCTAAAAATTTAAAGCAGATTTTTTTTCAAAACATTTTTAAGCATAATGTTTATACGCTCGATAATACCTGTAAATTGCGTGATGCGTCACAGGACATGCCTGGTGTGAAATTGTTCAACATGCTTTACAGAGAAGTTTGTTAGATCTAGAGCTATCAAATTTGTTAAACAATTACTTCTTGTTTTGCAATGTCATTCTTCTTCTTGTAAAATGTCTCTACAAAATTTTATCATTGTTGATTACAAATTAATGGAAATGTTAATTTTTTCTCAATAAACTTGAATATTCTAAAGTGAAAAACATTTATATAGAATAAATTTAAAATCTTTTATTTTGACGATATAACAATTTATTTGAACAATTTTCCCTAATTTCAATCACTTTTAAAAAAACGTATCAGGATATTGAAAAAAAAGAATCAAACTTGGAGATGAACATAAATATTTTAGTTTCTTTAATTATATGAAAGTTTTATCTTAAATATTATCTGAAAACATAGATAATAATTTTATTTTTAAAAAAATATGGTGAATGAAAATACTAGTAAAAGTGAAACTATGAAGTTCAAGATAACAATAAAAAATAAATATATACCAAAACTGTAGACCCTTACGCGTCCTTCCATTCGCCACAGAGTTTCCCGCCTGAGGTGCAGAGTTTAATGAACGGCTGTCCACTCTTCGTGTCCTTGGGGTCGAAGTTGACTGGATTTCGTCTCGTTCGTATCGCCTTAAGGAACGACCCGTGTCGTATTCCCCTTGGAAATGAGAATGTCTCTTTAATGTTAACTTAAGAATTTAGTTAAATTCGCTACACGTTTCTTTGTTTATAATAAATTTAATTTATTATAAGTCCACTGCTCTTATTTATCTGTATCCTCCAAAAAACCTTAAAATCAAGAAATGTGCATGTATATATATTTGTTACTATTTTTATTAAATAATCTTACATGTTTCTCTTTTTTCTCAGTAGTGGCAGGAGTTCACCGTAGGTTCTATATACTTTTCTCCATTCCTTTCTTTTAATAATAGAAGAATATCTTTCATACATTTTCGTTTAATTTCATCTGTTCCTAGTTTGTAAGATGTATTTAAATCATTTCAATCACTTTCTGATCAACAATAGATAAATTTTGAAGACTTGTGCCTTCTGATAACAATACACTATTTACATTTTTTGGAACTTAATTATCTGTTAATCGATAAATTTGTTTAAATTTTATTTCTTATCGAAGCACCAACTTGTATAGGAAAAAAAATTTTCTAGATACCATGATAGGATAATGAACAGTAGAACCCTGTAATCTTACAACTGGGGCTGACCCTGTTCGGATTCCTGGGAATTCGGGAGATTATCCAAACCCTGTAAATATGTCTATATAAACCAAAAGCATTAGTATTGTCTCTCATGCTCTGCTAAAGCGTAACAAAAGAGCAGCAAGGACTGCACGTGCGGTTTAGTAAGCACAAACAAGTTGAGGATATAAAGAAGATATCTTAGTTTGTTTCTACTAATTAAGGTGCTGTACTCATTCTTAAAGACCGCTTCAAATACTTCTTTAAGTTTGGAATAAACATTTGCATTGTTTCTGATTCATAATTGTGTTTTTTCCTTCATTTTTCAGTAAAAAGTTTTCAGAAAATTTAAAAAAGCTGTTCAGATTATCCGGAATTTCGGATTACCGGGATTCTACCGTAACAAATACGCCATATTTAATCAAATGTTGTCTTAATATTATACTATTTTGGTATAAAAATTTTTATCATCCTTCCGAAGTATATTTTTATTTGAAAAAAAAACAAGTTCGGTTTAATTTAGTTTGATTAAACCCTTTTTTGATTGTACGCGAGGGCTATTTTTGGGCAGACCTTGTAATTTTAAGAAGTGGTCGAATGAAGATGATGACACCCGGATTGGAAAATTCCTCGCCAAACTCCCGCACCACATCAGATATATAAGTGATAAAACACAGCTACATCGAAACATTAATTGAACTAAAATGTCATCTCAAAGGAAGTCGAATTATGATGCAAATGTACAGTATACAATAATTTAGTATCAGAAAACTTTGCTCTACGTGAAAGAAATTTAGCTTAATGTATAATTGGTATCGGAATAAATAGAACATTTCTGGACAATTTTGAATTGTAAAATTTTATATGAGTCCTAAAATTTTGAATGAAAGATTATAGAAATGTTTATTGAACACTTGTTTAAAAGAAACATTCTTTGTCAGTCAAATAATGCTGTAAGATCTCCATTTTGAAGTATCCATGTATCAAATTAATGATAGTATAGATTTCAAAATTTTGTCTTAATTTAAATATAACGAGAAGAAACGCAGCAAGGAATGTAATTAAAACTGCACGCACAGAACTAATGCTATCAAATGAGAACCAAAAGAAAAATTCAAAAGAAAGACTACAAAATTTCAAAACACTCCAAGAATGCTCAAAAAAATTATTAATTATGGTCTAAATATAATTAAAAGCGCAATATAAACATAACCTTTCACACCTGCAACTGCTTTTGTGTTTTAAGACTTTAGAGGCATTGGCAGTAACAGATACTTTATCCGGAATTAAAGAAGAACATAATGCTCTACTTAAAAAGGTGTCGATATAATGAATAGAAACTTAAAGGAGAAAGAAGCTGCTTAAATGTTTAAAAAATGATTACAGATAAGTTTTCAGTTAAATATATGGTCAATATTAAAATAAAATGCAATAAACCGGTTAGAAGAGCAGCAGAACTTAAAAGAAACCGAAGATGTTTCTTTTTTATAACCAAACTACAGTACCTGAACAATAACTAACATTTTTATCAGAAATTTATAATAACTATCTACCATTTATTTTGTAGATTACAAAGTTGGTGGTAATGGAGGCCATGGTAAGATTGTTTAATGCATCTGCATAATATTAAAAAAAACACACGAAATTTCGGCGTCTGGATTTCTGAGAATTTATTTTGATAATAAAATTACATTTTTTAAAAAGTACTCATTATTTATATGCGTTAAAGTATTGTTGGGTGAATGTATTATAATCTTATTATTCTACTATAAAAACTGAAATACGCAGAATTGTATGTATATGGAAGAAATATTTCTATCAAAATACGATTGAATAGAAAACAGAATTTCACAAAATTGATACAATAATTCTATGATTATGGAATTAAAACTCTAGAGTTCTGAATAAAATTACCGAATTTGTTATTGCTCAAAAGTAATTTCCTGCTTTTTAGATTTGCTACTGTAGGGAAATTTTAAAAAAACAGAAAAAATCGAGAAGACAGACGAAAGAAATAGTTACACAATGTAAGGAAATAGGCTTTTTTTATTGCAGAAAAACTTTGTTACCTTTATAAATAAGGTAAAAAATACAAATTGAAAAAAATTTCCACAATAACAACCTGAAATTACAGAATTATAAAAACCTGTGGAGTCAAAATTGTACAATAAACAGGACACACTATTAAAACTAACCCAAGAAAGTAAAAAGACCACGAAAATATTCGCTACATCGTTAAATTCCGCAAAATATTATGTCAAAGTTGTTTGAGAGCTTTAGCAATAACATATTTTCATTTAAATATTCATTGAAAAATAATTTCACGTAGAAAGTGCTTTTAAAGTTAATAGTTTTTTTTAAAATTATTAGGCATATTATCCTACTATGTATTTCTACATAATTCTCTACTCTTGATAAGCTTAAATTTTCACAGAATTATTTGCTTACCTTCATTTGAGAGATGCAGTTAGATGATTTTACATACTACATTTCAAAGATGATAATATTTAGAATGGTTACGAAAGAAGACAGACGAAAGAAATAATTACACAAGTATAAGGAAATAGGCATGCTTTTAGTACAAAAAATACGATGTTACCTTTATAAATAGGGTAATACAAATTAAAAATAATTTTCATAATAACAACCTGAAATTACAGAATTAAAAACCCTGGTGAGGCAAAATTGGACAATAAACAGGACATAGTATTAAACTAACCCACGAAAGTAACAAGTCCACGAAAATATTCGCTAGGTTTTCAAACTGCACGAAATACTTGGTCAAATGTTTGGGAGCTTCAGAAATTACATATTTTTATTTAAATATTCACTGAAATATTACTTCGTTGAAGAAAGTTTTTTCGAAAGTTGAAATATATTTTTTAAAATTATTTATATATGTCCTAGGTTTTCTAAGCTCAAATTTTCTCAGAAGTCTTTGCTTACGCGCATTTATAATACTTAAACTTAAGTCATTTTACATATTACATTTCACAGATGATAATATTTTCAATATTTAGCTTTTTAAATCATTTTTCTCACCATCAAATGTTTTAGCAGTAAAATTTCTATAATATTTGTTAAAATCATTTCTCAGCTCATGCCGCTCCCCAACAAGGTGAGTACATTAAATGTTGTTGCGTATTTCTATTTATTCCAATTAGATATTAGATTTTTAAATAAATCAAGTTTAAATAAATCATGTTTTAAATAGCGTTCTTCTCGATATGAAATACATTGATTCATAAGGAAGTAGATCCTCTGTCTGTAAAAGCTTCTTTGTGTCTAATAAATCCTCAATTACAAATGTAATTCCTACACGAGAAAAATTAAATATCCTTAAAAGAGAAAATATTTAATTATCCTTGATTCCTTTAATGCTGGAACAATTAAGATGTTTGTAAGTCTTAAAAAATCTGTAATTGATTCATTTGAAACAGGCAAACATATTTTTTTATCTACCACATACTTATAATTTGAATAATGGAAGATAGCATCACATAAAAATATAAGAAATTTTCCATGAGAGAAAAATAATAATCTTATTAACAATTCAAATTTATCCCAATATAAATCGCGTTTTAAAAGGAATATAACAATATCTATGGAGGATTTTCACTAATTTTTTTGAACATTATATAAATTTTTTGAGCATTCGAATATCAAAATCTAGAAAGTATAAATTTCTGATACATATTGCATATATTTTGTGGATATTTAATTTCAAAATTTATAGTTTATTGATTTCACATTTTGTTCTACTGTTGAATTAGTTGCTGGTGAGTAAAATTATTATTGAATTATTAAATAAAATATTAAGAAAAATTGTTTAGTTGTTTTAATTTTATGTAGGTAATTTAAAATTTTTTTTCTAAAATTGTAGTCTTCATTCGCTTAATTGTTCTTTTTCTTTCCTTCTTTTCAAATATTAGACTCTGCCCATCATGGAGGAAGTAAGAACAATTTATATTTAGCTCTTTATATTTATAAGCACTCCTACATTGATATTAGTTTCTCGTTTACGAAACATCATGGAGAAAATATGATAATCTATTAAGAATTCATTTTAAAGATTCTGAAATTGTTAGCATTTCATACATTACTGGTTTAGAAATAATTAGTGTAACATTTTAGTTCGTCGAACTTTTATCTCATATTTCTGTAATATATCTCACAAACTGAAAAAAGCAACGATAAAAAAATGTAGAGAAAAGAAAATTTAAATTTCTTTTTTACACCGATGTTTTACATCAGTGTCATATTTTTGATTACATAAGTCTGTTAAATTATCTCTATCTTATTTCAGTTAGAACTGAAACTTCTTTATAGTAGGCTTATCTCGCAGAATTGTTAATTCGTTCGTACAAAATATTACTGCTGTACCAATTATTGAAATACAATCTTTAGGCACCGGTCAATTTTTTTCGAAAACTGAACTTTATCAGCAATATCGAAAAGTTTATATTCAAATCAAATCAATATATAATGAAGAATTTTCCTGAATAAATATTTACGAGATATATTCCAAAGTGAATCTGTTCAGTTAATATATTTATCTTCGACCAGCATAGAAGTAGCGAGTTTCAAAATGAAACAAAAATATTTGAAAGGAAAGGTAGTTTGTTAGACATTTTATTAACAACTCATTTAGTTGCCTTATTTTAAACTGTAAAATGAAAACATAATTTTTAATTAAATGGTTAAGATAAACTATTTGCAATTCTTATTTTGACTGACGAATGTTACTTATATATATTTGGAAGCTTTGCTTCCTGAAAGATTTTTTAAATATATTCTAGGATTCTAGAATAAATTCTAGAGAAGATCTTTGTCTCTTCTTATCATACTCCAACTGTTGTAAATTATTACTTCCTTCTCCAGCCGGTCTAAACTACCTTTGAAAATAGAATAATAATTAACAAGTATTAATTTATCATATTTATAGTAATCAAAATGAGATAGCAAACTGTCTTGATTTACACAATCACAATTTGAGCAGAGAGGAAGGTTTCTTTCCCAAAATATTATAATTAATATGAATACATCAAATATTCTTATCAAAAAAGAAAAAAAATGCAAACTAGAACAGAGAAAACCAAAGCTTGTTTATGTTTCGTATAGTATCTAATGACTTCATTGTAGAGCAGGCCGAGAAATGAATAAGGAAATATTGTTGAGTGTTTACAAACGTAATTTTATAAAACAATGAATTAAGAAAAATGCTTTCTTATATTTTACACTTACAGTTGATTTGAATGAGAAAGAAAAAAGATTTTACTTCACTTTATTAGAATTTTTATAACTTCCTTAAAAGTAGTACATTTGTAATGCAAAACTTTTCTCAGTATACTGAAAGATATTATTATTTAATTGATTTTATCATTTTAAACACTTTTTTTCAGGCATATTTGATGCGGCTGCTAGCGGTCTTAATGCTATCGGTGGCGCCGTTGATGACTTCTTTGGTTGAAAATAAAATAAATTATATAAGATGATGCAATTCAAGATGGTGTGTGAATTCGGCATTTTATGAAATAAAATGTATTTCAGTATTTGAAATTTTGCATTTTTTCCATAATGTTTAAGCAATTAATATAATTTTATGGAAAATTGTCTTGAAATTCTGAGCACATTTACAAAATATTTTTTCTACTTTTTGCACAGCTTAATAATAATGAACTCAATTGTAGATAAATATTTTCTTAACAAATCAGCTCTATTTTAACTGAACATTTGTTAGAAGAAATTGTTCTCATGATTTCTTATGCTCTATTTGTGTCATTTATTTCGCTTCTAAAACATATAACATACATGAAAAATAGTTTTACAACATATGTACGGGGGAAAGTTCCCGCAATTGTACGGCGCCTAGATTGGCTCTGAATCAGAACATCAATTCTATTAAATATTTGAATAGTAAAATAAGCAAACTTTGTTCCATACATGTGAATGATGCGTGTGAAATCATTTTTAAGAGAAACAGCTACATGGTTACAGTTAGAGGTAAAGTATTTAGATTTAGGAATCATGAATTAATTATTTTAACAAAAGACAAAAAGCCTTTACTCAGCTTTTAATAAGTTGAAAAATATTTTTTAATATTCGCAGGTAGAAATTTTTTTAATTTAAAATTTACTAAAATAATTTTATTAAAATAAATTAAAGATTAGGTTAGGGATGTTATTTTTGGTTTTCGTTGTCAAAAGTTTGTATAGACTTAAAAACAGACAGTTGTCAACATTGGACTTTTTATCTTGAATTATTATCTCGAACTATAGGAATAGTGTAGAAAGCAATTATCATCATTAGCAGTACTCATGAATTAGAAGTGGAAGCCAATCCGAAAAACGAGAATGGGCTTTAAATAAATTGAATGTTTTATCAAAAAGAGAAAAAACTAAGGAGAAGTACCATTATTATTATTTGTGAGGAAACAGAGGAAGAAGAAAAAGCGATGCATTATTTAATATTTCATATTTAGGTTCCTACATTGCGCGCTGGTTTGAATTGGAAAACTAAAAAATATCTTAATTTCGTTGAAAGAAATTATGGGTCAAATTAAGGAAACCAACGTCCAACTTACAAAACGGTGTCCTTAATTGGACCGATAACACAACTGTTTCAAGCTATCAAAATTGTATTTCATAAAAAATTAATTGCATTGTTTTTAAGATAACTGTTATTTTTCATCAAAATTTTTTCTCTATCACTGTACATTCAAAATTTTTGAGTTGGTCCAAATTCGGCGGCTCTAGACTGTAGGAAATTTCTTTGGCTATAATATACAATAATCATTTTACTCATTTGGTTTTAAAATAAGGTTAGGGGATTTTATTGTTGTTGTCATAAACTTGCGTAGAACAGTTTCTTAAATTGGACTATTTAAATCAATGGGATCATTGCCTTGATCTACAGGTTCACAATAATTATCTCATTGATTAAAGTTATTTTACATATTTGTTAACTATTTATAGTTAATTGGTAATAATAGTAATATGACTAGTAGTTGTACTCATAAAGTGAAGTGGCACAAAAGAAAATAAATAAATAAATAAAAGAACACTAAAGCCATTAAATACTTGATCAAAAAGAACAAAATCTGAGCATTCGTACCATTAGTATCATTTCTGAGGAAACAAATTAAGGAGAAGTGGTATAGTGCATAAAATTTCATATTTTGTTAACTCCATTGCGTGCAGTCAATACCAAAGATGGAAAATAAAAAGGATTTTAATTGCATTTAAAGAAATTTTGTATTAAATTCAGGATACCGATGGACAAACCTAGGAATTTGGGTTTGTGACACAACTCGTTTAAGATATTTTTTTGCTATTGTGAGTCTTCCAGACAGAACGAAGATTTTCGGTCTGGTATATTTCCTCACTGTTTCCGATTTTTATGTTTATGAATTTTTTTTTTATGTTCATTAAAATAAAAACTATTATTTGAAAAGCCAGTAGTTTAGTATCGAATACATTGATATTAATAAAAGTTCTATCCAATTGGTACACTCTTTGATTCGTATCTATCTATGAAAGGCACTTTTAACTGTATCCGCAATGAATTTTTTCACAGTACGTTCACCTTTGCACGTGTGATAAACTGTTCTTTGCTTATCACTCTTCTCGTCGCGTAACACGCTTAGGAGTTTTATAATTACACGCATTGTTCCTTCGAATCTTAAAACTTATTCGAGCAATGAAAATAATAGGGGTCTCTTACAGCCAAGTTGCGAAACACCAAAGGCTATCACACTTTTTATAGAAAAGTGATGGAAAACAAACCAAGGTCATCTTTTGGCTAGTTTTAGGACTTTAGTTATAGGGTTAACTTTGATAAAGAACATAAGTGTAACTTACAGAGAGAGTTTTGAATTCGTCTTACACTTAAAACATTTCAGAACTACTGTTGCAAAATGCAACACAGTAGAACTTTTAGCTGTTCAGCAACCCACAAGATGGCACCACCCATTAGAGGCACGACGCAAAACCCAAACGCAGAGAGACGACGCTTGGGACAGAGCACAACCCAGATAGCACGTAAGTTTGGAGCAAGTTTGATTTTGACTGGATATTACCTTGTCATAGCAAATTTGATATGTCAAACTTGAAGCGAACTTGTAGCAAATTCGCCGTGACAACTAGCACCACATTCTTTGCATTGCAAGCCTGCTGCAAGTTCACCGTGACAAATAGCGCCACCTCCTTTGCAATGCAAATTTCCAAAACAAGCTTGATGCAAAGATAGCACAAAGAGATAATTATCTTTATCTCTGTTTTAAAAAAACATCCGATTTTTAATAGCATCTCCTAGACCGTCCTTCTTTTTATTAATTCAATAAATCAATGATAATTTGTAAAAAAAACTAACTTTTTTATAAAAAAAATTTGAAACATTTTCCATCTTTTTACTAAAAGTTTTTACTTTAAAGAAAACAGACAGGACAATTAATAGCAATAACGCATAGTTTTGGTTGTAGAACCAGATCGACATATTTCTGACAAGTAACCTCAGATAGTGGCTCTGGGAAAGATATAGTTTCATCAATACTAAGATTTATGAAACAAAACTGCTTATATGAGAAAAGTATTAAAGCTTTTAGTTGTGATGGCAACGAAACAAGTACTGGGGCGTCCAAAGGATGAATTGAATTGTTCAAAAATGCTTTAACTCTTTAATCCCGAGGCGTCATTTTCCTTTTCTTTTAAAACCGGGACATTCTTGGAAGAAGCGAAATGAATTGGAATCTCCCAACCTCGGTGGCCATTTGCCCCAGCACCCCACCCTTTCTTTAACTTTCTCTTAAGGCGCTGCGTATGAGAGGGTTAAGACATCCATTAGAAGCAGTGGTTTGTTTATTTTATTTATTTTTAAAATATGATATAGAGATTCATTCAAAGCTACAGAGACATGCTTTTATGTACTCTTTGTAGGCTACACTTACGTTCTTTATCAAAGTTAACCCTCCGTCGAGAGCAATTTTCGCACCGGCGAGTTCGGGCGCAATGCTCCTAAGAGGCATAGGTAAACAAAGTCGTAACTAATACTGTTAATACCCATTAATATTAATTTTAGCATTCTAAAATTAATCACTGACCTTCTTGGGAAGGCTTAAAAGAAAAAAAGTCGGGATATCAGTGTGGAAAAATCTCGCCTTCGCGATTATTACCAAGTTGGACAGTACGTGTTTTCTGGATTTGTGATTTCCGAGGCATTTCGGATAACCCGGGTTTCGGTTGACACGATTTCGGAGTTTCACCTGTCTTTGTGATTTCTCCAAAGGATATTTTCGCTATTTCAAAAAGCTGTACTGTTATATAGACTACTAGCAGAACATGCACGGCGTTTCCCGTGGTATCATGAATGTGAACGAAATGAAACAAACAAATCACAATGGCATGAAATAAAGTTTTCGATATCTCTTGAAAACATTTATTACTATTACGACACGTTAACATTACATTAACACGATATTTTTCTAGTTCTTACTATAGAAAATATGAAGGATATTTCCATTTAATAAAAGTAGTAAGACACTGGCAACTGGTGAAATGACGTGAAGGGGCAAAAAGCATTAAGGTTGCACACATTTAAATGTGTGCAACCTTATGTGTGCACACACTTAAATGTGTGTTTTAGTATAACAAAATGAACTTAAATTTTTAAGGCGCCCAGGGACCTTCAATATCATTTTTCAGGCACTTATAGGAGCGCTATATGAGACAACACACAAAATTGCACTGCGATATATTTATTTCTTTCTGAGTTATGGGTATAAATATAATTTTTAATAGCAATTAACAGACTTTATGACAAGTGTTCCAGGCGCTCCAAAATTACTTGAAATAATTTTTAAATTAGTTACTCTAACCCGTTTAAAATAAAATTTAGGATTATTTTTTATGTTTCAGAAAGGAATTTCAAAATGAATTCAAATAATAATTCGATAATATTGATTTTTGAAAAAAATATGCCCAATATTTGATATGGAAGAAACTATTACAGTCTAATAACAAAATTGCTTCTATATGAATGCCAAAATTTCTTCTCCATATGTGTCTTTATACTTATATAAAATGCCAAGAAATTTGATCAAAAATTGAAACGCCTGGAACATTTACCATAAAAGCCACTAATTGTTCATAAAAATTACATTTATACCCATAACTCAGAAATAAATAAATATATTGCAGTGAAATGTTGAGTGTTGTCTTATATAGTGCTCCTATGCTTCCTTGCAAAATTTCGAATTGATTAGTTGAAAATTTTAAAAAACTGATTTTGAAGGTTACAGTTCGGCTTAAAAGAACATACTTTTGCATCTTCATTATATTCATGCTTTGAGGTACAGTACGCATTGTGTTCATGTTTGATCAAAAATAAAATAATATCTGAAAAATATGCTTTGTTTCCGTATTGGAATTTCATTATTTCACAATTTCAATGACAACAAAAAATAATTACTCATTTTAAATTTAAAAAATATTTTATTGTGAATTCATTTCCAGGCCAGAACTTTCTGGCACTGCTTAATTTGCGACTAAATTTACAACGAAATGATTAAAATTATTCCTAGCGAAACATACTAAAAAGTAAACAGGGAATAAATCATGATTGACGTCATTAATTATTTCCCTGCTCTCATTATATTTTTTTTCAAAAGATGGCGCAGTCATAGCCAGGGAAAAACTGTCCATTTTTTATATGATTCTTCATTCGAAAAGAAACTCTTGACCCCCATCAAGAAAAAAATTATCACAAATGAACGAACAAAGGTATTTTAACAGATCATGCTTTAAATCAGGGAGAATTGTACCATTTATTACCTCAAAAATAATTTGAAAAACATAAAAAATTAGAACGGCGGATGCAGTAATTTGAGTTTCAATTCTTAAAATTATATGCGAAAACTGACTATTTTTAAAAGTTTCTAAAAATTCAGGAAATTAGGTTAGATTTTCGAAACAAAGTCATTAAAACAATAATTATTTGCTCTTTCCACTGGTGCATCTATTGTTTCTCTACGTTCATTACTTCTCATGGGTCTGCCAAAAACGTACGAAAAGTCACCCTAAACAACACAAAGCGTTTATAGTCGCAAGGGCATGAAGTGGTGTTCTGTTCTATTTTTTTTGCTACGATTATTAGAAAAAATGCAATGCAGAAATCAGTATGAAAAATCATTCAAAATACCACAAAATATTAAATAAAAAATTTTCTATATTAAATTTTAAAATTAGGGCTTCGAAGTGCATTGAGTCACCCTTACGGCTACCTGTGTGCCAAATTTCATGGCTGTAAGTGATATTGATTCGTCTCGGCATCGCACACACACGCAAAAATTGCCTTCTATAAGTATAGATTAATGTACGTAATATCTCAAACAGCTTGGTTTAGAGATTCCACAACATTTAGGTGAAATAAAATATGAAAGCATAATGTATTAGGATATTAACTCAGCTGTCAACAATGAAAGAGAAACACGCAATTAAATATTTATTTAAACAATGTAAACAGCTGAATTTTGTTGCAACAATGAAAAGTATTGTTGTAAATTATACCAAAATTTTTTTTTACTTTATCAGAATTATTGAAAATATTGTGCGGCAATTTTTCGTTTAAAACAAACTTTTAGACGTTTAAAATGAATTTCATTAGAACGGAAATTGTTTATTCTTTCTTATGGTGTATCTATTTTCTTGTTAAACCAAAGAAAACACACAATAAAATATCTCGGACTGCTTATAGATGACAAACTAAACTGGAATGCGCACCTTAGAAATCTCTCAACCAAATCATTTACTTTTTACTAGAACCTACTAAAGATTACCTGGAAAAACTGGGGATTTTCCCTTAAACTCAGAAGAATGCTGAACAAGACTATAATTAAAAGGATGCTTGCTTATGGAGATGCAGTCTGGTGCCTAGACCCACCAGTTAGAATCAAAAGGAAGCTTAACACCATCCAAAGACAATTCCTGTTTGCTCTTACAGGGGCATACAGAACCACAGCAACCTCGGCAGTCCAGGTCATACTTGGAATTCCTCCTCTCTACCTCCAGTTCCAGCGGGAGGCTAGACCATTCGAAGATTGAACATCTTCCTTCCGGACACTTTGACAACTCTAAAAATTGAAAAATATGCGTATTTGGCAGAAAAATTAAGGTTTTCATATAAATTCCAGGAGACCTAAGTTTTACATGCCAGATACAATATTTTTTCACGGTTAAGTAACATGATAAACTTCACATTTTTGTGCTTAACCCTCTGAGCGTTTCACACGTATTTCTACGTCGACCTTGGACTATCCGATAAGCGGGAAACACGCATTTCAACGTGTGGTCAGAGACACGCCGAAAGCGGTCAGCTCGGATATTTACGTCTCTTGTGAACTGTCTCTAAAGTGCGAGAAACGTATTTTTCCGAATTTCTTCCCCCTTCCTTGGTTTGACATTTTGATTGATTAGCTGGGTAGGGTAGCGGTCGACACAATGAGTGCTGATAAGAATGTACTTACTGCAAATTAGAGATACCACAGGATCCAAGACCCCACACCCCCCTTTGGCTTGGGGCATTTTAACGCTATCTGCATTGAGGTCTTCTTTCAGAAAGAAGATCAGTTTTGGATTTTTTTTTCTAGTTGTGTGTGTCCGAATTTGGATTCTGTATAAGTTCGGTTTAATATTTGTCAGCCTGGATTGAAATTGTATTATGTTTCAAGTGTTTTCCCTGTAATACACTTATGTTATATAAGATTTTATTTCGATGCATCAATGTTTTAATCGAATTATTAAGTAAAATAGATTTTGTTGCCCAATCTCTTTCAATACCCCATTCAAGCATAGAAAAATTTGAGAAGCCGGGGGTGATAAGAAAAGAGGGGGTTGTTTATTTCGTTATATAACATTGAATTGAAAAAAAATAACTTTAAGGTTTAGGTGTGATTTTTTAAAACTATAGCAGTTTTTTTTCTAGATGAGTTTTCTATATTGCACTACTTAGAATTTCTGTTAAATTCATCAAAATGAAATAAATTCCGAAAAAAAAACAATTATTTTTTCAAATAATTATTATTCAATTTATTTTTTGCTCACTTTGAACAAACATTGAAACAAATGTTAAAGAAAAGGGATGAAAATTTTATTTTTTATGTTTTAAATTTTTGTATTTTTGTTAGAGAAAATTTTGGTTTACATGGAAACGTAAAGCATAATATCAACTAAATTTAACGTTTGAGTGATCTTAACAGACTTTTAGTTATCTTATTAAGAGTCTGATAACATCTGCAGTTTAAGTTTATTTCAATAGTCAGTGAAAATGTTTATTTCTTTTTTAAAATGTAAGAACACAAAACCATTTCTAAGAAAATATCAATGCTTACTTCAATGATACTGTATTTATGCACTAGTTCCTTGAGCGTTATAGTTTTGCTGATATGCATTCTTCATTAAGTGATCAAATCTAAATGCCTGAATTGCATTGCTTTTGGTAGATCTTATGCCAATTGCGAGCTGAATTTTAATAAATGCTATGAGACAAGAATCCACTAATATGTGTTACAAACCTATGATGCATCCCGACACGTTATTAACGAGTTTGAAGACAGAACTTCTAATAATAATAGTAGTCTCAGGCATTGAATTATTTCCAAACTCCACCGCCACATGCTAGACAGTGTGTTTTATCACAATATCTTGTGTGTGTGCTGTGATTTGTAAAGTATAATTTTTTTAAATAAAATTCTGATTTATATACAGATTTTTATTTTCATTCTGAACTTTAATGGATAATAATGAGACTCTTATTTATTTTCCAAGCAGTATGATATATTTGAATTAGATCTATAATTTTATTTTTTAAGAAAAACAGTAAAGTGTCAGTTTTATGTTAGTTAAATTTTCTTTATATTTGGTACGAAAAGGCCCAAAAATGTTTTTGAATATCACACCGATAACGTCCAAGACATTTATAAATTGTGAAAAGGCACCTGATTAATTTCGAATAGGTGTTAAATTTTTCTCCTTATGCTTTGATTTTGCGAAGTTTGCAAAAAATTGTCTGTAGAAAAAAAAATTCAATAACACTTTACTTCGTAGCTAGCGCATTTTCGTAAAATTGATAGAAAAAAAAGTTTGATCGTTTTTACTTTCTAGTACACGAAGTATACAAAGAGAAAGTATTATAATCGTCGATCGTAAATTTCAACACGAGATTTTGATTAATCTCCACGTTTTAGACCTCCCTGAGTCCGAAGAACACAATTTTGGAATTTTGTTTGTCAACACAGTAACTCAAAAACGGTTAAAGCTAGAAAGGCGAAATCTGGTGTATGGACTTTATACAAAATTAGTATATATCAATCAATTTTTGGATAAAGTCCGTAAACGGGAAATTCGTCTGTTAGGGTTCATATGAACACGATAACTCAAAACTCAATAGCTAGATAGATAAAATTTGGTACACAGTTTCAAAAATTAGTAATGTAGGCTCGTATTAAATTTTGGACTAAATCCCTTGAAACGTTGACTGTCGGTCGGTTTCTGTAATCGCATGCTTGTGAACACTATAATTCCCAAACGCAACGACTTAGATAAATGAAATTTGGTATGTGGTCTTTTAACCTTAATTGCCCAATTTTCGTTTCAATCGGGTAAAAAAACTCTAATGCCTCTGAAACTCAATATGCCATTACTTTTCGATAAAAAAAATTATAAATAAAGAATTAAATTTAATTTTGAAAAATTCGCGACTGGATGCTCTACCTGGACTATAGTATCAAAGTTTCAAATTTTAGGTGAATTAAATTTCCGTTTATTATAAGATAAGATAATCTCTTGCGTACTAAATAAAGGTTATATGAATAAGCTATTTCTTCCGACATTTAGTGCATTGGTTTTCTAAATGTAATCTTTAGTTTGAGGATTATTAATTCGCCCTCTTAAAAAGCATATATAACTAGATTCAGTACAAAAGGCTTGAAGTATATTGTTTTATTTAAAACATTATTCAGGGGTCAAGAAGGTTATTTATAATCCTTCATGTGTATTAATTATTACTGGCTATTTTGGAATATAGATTATTATGTGACTATCTATATAATAAATGTTTATGTGCATACAAAACGGATTACGCCAGTTAAGCTCCGTTTCTATTTGTGATCGGCTCTAAATTTTTTACTTTTTGCCGAATACTAAATCAAGAAACAATATGAAAAGTTTTATAGTGCCATCAGAGATTAGTAAAATATATATAAATGGCATTGTAGTTAAACCTTAAAATTAAGGAAATAATTTTTACATTCGTAGACTAATATGCTGACGTGTAGACTGAAAATAAATTGAAATCAAGAATATAAAAAAGACAACTAATAATATGAAGTACAGCCAATATTTAAAATACAACTATTAATAAACATCAAATAAATTGAAGTCACAGACATCTAAAGAATATCAACTTTCATGCAACTTCAATGATGTTCATATTTTTAGAAACTCACGACATGAAAAATAAGTAATATAGCCTTCAATTTTTTGGCCCAACGGTCTGGCATTTGTCTAGTCTAACGGTGTTTATTTTTGTCATGGACACGGGCAATATGCAGAAAGAGGGCTCTCGAAGACATAAAGTGTAATTTTGTCACACGACAGGTGTTATCTCCGAAAGCAGTAAAACCTAATTTGAATAGGTTCCAAGCTGAATAGAGCGGATTCTTGCGGTTAGTCCGCCCCTCCAAGGGGGTTTCTGACTGTCCACATTTCAGAGGGGGGGAGAGACTTGATCTGCTGCGCTTTTGGGAAAATCTTCTGTTGGGAGGAAGACACTTTTAAAATAGATAACGGTTCTGCAGCCGCTCGTTTTTCGAATCGCTTTAGAAAGAAGACCGAACCACTCAGAGGGTTAAATAAAAAGCAAATTTATGTTTTCACATTTTTTAAAGAAATTGGAAATGTACGTTTCAGACAAAAAAAATTTCAAACTTGAGGCCCATTCCCGGAGACCTAATTTTTTTTTTCAATTTGGCTGAAACTTTTTTGGTAAATATGTGACCATAGTGACAACATTTTATAGACTTAGAATCTTGAATTTCAAAAAAAAGTTTTTCGTGATACACCCTATTATACACACACTGGCTGGTAAAAAAATATTTTTCAAACATAATTGGATGAAACGAATATAACGCATTAATGACATGAAATAATGAAATTTGTAATTCGCTTATTATAATTCAATAAAAAAAAGTTGTAATGAACAATAGAAGCTTATCTTGGATTATTGAAATGTTTCCATGGAAGCAATTAGGGTAGACCGGGACTAGTTGGCCATAGGGGTACATTGGACCAGTCGCGATATTTTTAATACTTTTCGATATTTAACTCTACCATTCAATACATGTGTGTATTATCCAGCCTTCCTGATTCCACATCAGCGTCATTGCAAAAGTAGCGTTCATTCAATAACGAGCCTGAATTTTCTAATTTTTGTTAAGCTGAGTAAATTTCCTCACTTATGAATAATCGTTTTTTTCCTTTGCTTATTAATTATAATTTCCATTTTTACAAATAATATTCAGAAAGATAATTCTTCATTGTTTCTTTAGGGCTTTTTTGCTTATCGAAATGCTTTCAGCATAAATCCCTACACTCATAAGAAACAACAATGGCGATATGGGGCTACTAGGGCCATTTTGCCATGGGACACGTTGACCCGCGCTGCTACACAGAGATTATCAGGATATGCGTTATAGAAATATCTCTGAATATGTGGGATGGAATTGTAACAGATTTATTTTACAAGATACTTGTTATGAAAAACCATGCGTACTCAATTTTGATTATAATTAGACAATACTATTTGACGATGACTATAAAATCTGTATTTCAGTTTCTATTGAACAGAAATGCACAAAATTTGTATATAATATGTGGTAATAACACAACTACTTTAGTTCAATTATTGAAGTATAATAATATAGAAGAATGTTTTGTGATAGTCACTTCATGGTAGTAGTGGCTCAACTTACCCCGCAATGGGGGCAGGTTAGACCAAACGACTTGGTGTCAGTTTGAGGTTTTAATTAATACTGATAGTTAATATATTCAAATTTTACTATGGAGAATTATTTCTGATGGTTCGCTAATAGTGTCAGATTAAAAAAGTTTAAAAAATTTTGAATTCTCTCTTTAAGAAAAATCCTTTGAAGAGAAAATGGCCCAACTAGCCCCGGTCTACCCTACTAGTTTTTGACGCTGTTTCCTGGCTAACTGGAGTTTGAATGGAGCTGTACCATCACAAATCACTTAGAAACAAAAAAATTTGAAGAATCAACTCTGAGTGCTTTTGCAATTGAAGAAGGAGTTCCGTTCGACTAACGGTATATCAAGGAGATGCAACCAAATTAACATTGTAAGTTGTAAAACACATTAACTGCATAAATTTGAAGTAATATTATTTTATTTAAGGTTAAGTTTACTACACAACACTGTTGCTTATGCACTCACTACTATCAATTCAAAACATATTAAGTTACAGATTCTAGAAACAGCTAATATTTAAAGATTACTTTGAACTCGTATTTATATGCATTTATTTATGTATTATTCTGAAAATATTTCAATAATAAGTATAATATAAAAGCTTCAAGATAACTCGTGCTGAAATCATCATTATACTTTACTGTAGAACTTTGTTAATCAGAAGCATCAAAATCTTACTTACGTCCCTATTTAATCAATAGATTAAAAATTGATCAATCTAGAAAAATATTAAATTTTTACTTAAGGTATCCGACTGTGTTCGGAGACATTTTTTTTGAAAAATAACTTATATATATATTTTTTAATGTTATTTTTAAAATGCATATGTTTTAAAACTATGAAAATATTGTAAACTTAAGCTTTCAAAATAATATTTTTTTAAAAAAACTAAGAAATTTGAAGAAAAATGACTAAAATATTTGCCTTACGCTAACAGCCATAGACAAAATGATATTCTAAATATACATAAATCCTTGTAGGAGTACATTTTTTGAGAGTTATCTGTGTTATGCTCTAAAATCTTTCTTGTACTTCAAAATAGTTTTGAGATATAGCTGAACATAGTTACTAAACTGGTAATTTTCATAAAAAATGCTTTTCGTTTATATTTAAACACTTAAAAATATTACTTGATTTTAAAATTGACCTTAGTTTTTAGAGGAAAACATCAAGCATATTACAGAAAACAATCACAGAAAATTTCATATCAATACTTGAATAACGTTTTGAGAAATCATTGTTACGGTCGGCAGTTTTCCTCAAAAATATCATTTCTCAGAAAACGCATTTAAAGTTTTTATGCAACTTAAAATAATGCTTACAGTTCGGTAATAAAACAGCTGTAACTCCATTTGTAATTCAAGTAGAGTAAAAAGTGAGACAGTTTTAGAAAGCTTATTAAACAGGCTACAAAATTAAGTCATAAAATTGTTTTTGATAATTTCGTCAAAAAACGACGATTTTAAACCAGTCAGATACCTTAAATTATTGAATCCTATCGTGGAAAGTTGCATTGTTTAAATAAAGTTGCATGGTTTTAGGGACGCTAATTATTTCCATTACTTTTTCAAAATAACAATGATTAAACATCCCAGAACAGATAAATCACTATCTAAGTACGGCTTCTTGTTTGTGTGTGAAGTATTTGTTTAATCAATAGTAAGAGTAATTATATTTATACCAATCTAAAGAAGATGTTTTTTCCGAATTTCTTCAATATCTCTATTCTATTTTGATTTTCGGATTCTGTTAAAATGTTCTTTGGGTAAAAGTGTAGTTTACGTTACCCACCTGTTTCTCGTCAATTTTTCTCGGCGCAATTTCATGTGGCGTCGCCAAATACTGGATAGTTTTGGATGTGCAGTGCGCTTTTATTGCTCTCTTGCGCATGCGTCACCTGGAAAGGAAAAATTGAGCACGCAATGCCTGAGACATTTCAAGTGTGTACCGGGCAAAATTTTTTAACTTAAAAAACATCAGCGGCTTCGCTTTCCCAGTTGCTGGAAACTAGTAGCTTCGCTTTTTCATTAGGAATCTAGTTTTTTTAAAAAAAATCAGGAAAAGAGAATTTCCCTTGCATTGCTGCACCGGGAAAAATTATTTAAGTTAAAAAAAACATCAGCGGCTTCGCTTTCAGCATAGTGGAATACTCGCAGCTTCGCTTATTCATTGAGAACCGAAACACACAACACAGTACTGAACCGATATTCAAATCTAAGAATTCCAAATGAAGTTTTATTCAAATTCGAATGAATCGACCAATCACACCGAAGAGATGAACAAACAGTCCAATCGAAGCGAGGCGCAATATGGCGTGATAGGCAAAACACCGATGAAGAGACTAATATCCATGCGTGCGTCACTCGTTAAAAATATTAATGCGCAACCAAAACAAATGATCTCTCATCTCCGTTCTTGGAGGCAAAGAGTTGGCGATCCTAAGAGGAACGAAGTAAGTGGGTACCGTAAACTCCACATTAACTGTTCTTTGTACTTCTATAAAGGCATTATTGGTAAACAATACAAAATTAGAAACAAAACAATAAAAACAGAAACATGATATTTAGTAGAATATATATATATATATCTACTTAAAACTAAATGCAACACGACGTCAAGCATTTCAATTTATTTGGACTAGCCTGCATTCAAATGTTATTGCATTCCGGTTTTCTTGTTTCCATATTCTTTCAATCTTATATTTAAAATTATGTAATATTTAATAAAAATTTATATGAAAATCAATAAAATAGAAATTTCTGAAAATAAATACCTTCATTAGATTGTTATACAGTCGGGCCTCTATTTAACGAACCTCTATTTTACGAATTTCTCTATTTTGCGAAGTTTTCCTTGGAACCAAGAACATTTTGCGCATTTCTTCGTAAAATAACCACCAAACAGCGAAGTGCATTCTCTATTTAACGAACTTTTTGTTGGGATCCAATATTTTTTTTCCTCCCTATTTCTCAAAACATTTCTGAACATTTCAAACTTATTCTTTCTCTTAACACATTTTAATGGTGGTCAATGACTTTGAAGCTGGAAAATGTCAAAGCGAAAGTGCTTGAGCAAACCTCATGAAGAATAAAAAAAATTAATTCTTCATGAGGTGGATAAAGACGTGAAGAAAAAGGATATTGCTTTAAAATTTGGTATTTCTCCAAACAGCTTTTCAACCATAATAAAAAATCGTGATAAAACACAAAATTATGATTTATCGAATTCTTGTTCAAAACGTTTAAAAGCGTGTGTCTATGAAGATGTGGATGAGGCAGTTTTGAAGTGGATAGTGTGAAAAATAAAAACAATACAGCAATGAATTGCGATGAAGACGAAGATGATGAAGATGGAAATGATCATGATGCAGAAATCAACACACCCTCGTATGATGAAATGCTAAAATTCATTAATTTTAATATAATTTTTTTAAATTGAAAATACAGTGTATTCCCGGACAATGTTTTGTTTTATTCTTGTTTTCCTTGCAGATTTCTTTTTGATGGGTAAGATATATAAAACAAATAGATATTAATTTACAAAATAAAGGTGTGATTAATTACTTTTGTTAATAATATTTAGTGTTTATGAATTTAAAATCCGTTTTGTGTAGTTTAAAGTATTTTAATAGGTGAATCTCTATTTAACGAATTTTCCATATAACGAACTTTTTTTCGGGATTTAGCGGCTTCGTTAAATAGAGGTCCGACTGTATAAAAATTATAATTACTCTTACTATCGATTAAACGCATATTTCACAAACACAAACAAGACGCCACACTTAGATAGTGGTTTATTTGAAGTAATGCCAGAAAAGTATTCTCAACTGGCCAGTTTTAGATTTTTAATATTTTCCAATATTCGTTGTCTATACATGTCACCTGCATCTCTAACACCAAGAGGACATGAGAAGAAATGATAAAAATGGCATCTTAATGTCTGGATGCATTGACAGATTTCTACTATTTTTACTGGATGAAACTAGCTCTGATGTATTGCATTTTCGAATATATGCTGTTTGATAAAATGCAGCTGACTTTTTGGATGGTAATTGCTCTTTATAAGTCGAACAAAAATCTCTTTTACTACATTTTATTTGAGCAACGACGGCTTTAAAATGAAAACAGTTTTCGCTCTCTTCGTAATTGTCGCCATCGTTGAAATGGGTAAGGACAATGTTAGATTTTTAATATTTTTCAATATTCGTTGTCTATACATGTCACCTGCATCTCTAACACCAAGAGGACATGAGAAGAAATGATAAAAATGGCATCTTAATGTCTGGATGCATTGACATATTTTTACTGGATGAAACTAGCTTTCATGTATTGCATTTTCGAATATATGCTGTTTGATAAAATGCAGCTGACTTTTTTGATGGTAATTGCTCTATATAAGTCGAACAAAAATCTCTTTTACTACATTTGATTTGAGCAACGACGGCTTTAAAATGAAAACAGTTTTCTCTCTCTTCGTAATTGTCGCCATCGTTGAAATGGGTAAGGATCATTTATATTTCAGTTGCTTATAATGTTGAACATAAATTCAAAATAATTATGAGAGAAATTAAGCAGACTTCCTCATTTTTATGATTTTCATACCTGGACATGCAGACATTATATGATTTGTTGAAATTTAGAAAGGAAAAAAAAATAACCAATAACACAGGTCTGCGATGAAAAAATTGTCGGTAAAGCAAGTGGTGATTTTTTTAGTTTTTTGGATGCTGATTACTGGAAAAATAACGAAAAAATTCCATCACTTACAGTTTCATCACAAATCGCATTCTATTTTTTACGAATTTAGTATATTTCGGACCAAAACAGTATTATTTATATGAGTTCGATAAACATATTTATGGACTTAAAATAGTAAATTGGTGGAATAAACTAACAAACAAGAAAGAAGAAACAATTTCAATCCAGAATATTCCTCTGAATCGGTAAATTGCCTTTTAAACACAATATTAAAGACAGATTAAACCAGTTGAAACCGGTTACCTCTCCTGCTTGCCATCCACAGCTTCACATAAAATTAGGTTTTATGAAACAATTTATCAAGGTTTTACCAAAAGAAGGTGAATGCTTCAAATACCTTTTTGACCAGTTCCCGGGTTTATCCGAAGCAAAACTGAAGTAAGGCTTGTTTGTAGGACCAGACATCAGGAAAATGGTGAAAGGTGAAAATTTTGAGACTAAAATGGAAACAAACGAAAGAAAAGCTTGGGAATCTTACAAACTAGTTATTACTAGCTTTCTTTGAAACAAAAAGGACCCATACTATAAATCTATTGTAGAACAGATGATAAAAAATTTCAAGATTATAGGCTGTAGCATGAGCTTAAAAGTTCATTTTCTCGATTCGCACCTGGACTATTTTCCTGAACATTTAGGTAAAGTTAGTGAGGAACAAGGTGCAAGATTTCACCAAGATATAAAGGAAATGAAGAGGCAATATAAAGGAAAATGGAATCTCAGCATGATAGCCGACTACTGTTGGATACTACAAAGAGACAATCCCTGCAAAGTTCACAAGAGGAAAAGTGACAAAAAAAACTTTTGAGGTAAAGAAAAAACGTTTCTGTAAGGACTTGTAACTTTCTACCAATACTTAACAATTACTTAAACTAGGATATAAATGTAATTTATATGGATTTATGAATTAATGAAATTTAAATTAAATGTCAAAATTTCGCGATTTCAACTGTTTCCTTCAAAATATGCAATCACTTTGTAAAAACTTCTTATGTGATAGAAGTAAATGGATTTCAGTTTTGAAATCAGCACTAAAAATATCATAAAAATCAGTCATCAAAATTAAAACAATTTTCAGAAAGTATTTTTTTGCAGGCATGTGTAATTTTACATTTACATTTTAAATGTTTTAAATATGCAATCCTCATCCATCCTTTTATTCTTCAATCCAAAGACATTTAACTATCCAAAGGCATTTAATATTATCTTTAAATGCATTAATGAGCTCCACCAAAAATTACTTTAGTAGCGGAATTCATCCTTGCTAACTAACTTATGCTTTATTACGAAATCTCTTACATCTCATAGATTTTTAATTTAAGATTGTTTAAATATTTGTTTGCCTTTTACTTTTATTAGATAGGTTGAATTTTATTTGCACATTTCGAAAATTAGAAATGTATTTATTATTATTTTCGTAATCTTAGTTATACAATTTTTTATGCCATAATCTTTCCTCTATACCTGATTTATTTCTAATAATTAGAAGTTGTAGAATGATTTACTTATACAAACTGATTGATATATATGTGTGTTTATTACGGTCTATGTGGAAAATCACCGCGGTAATTATGCATAATAACCAGCGATTATTCATAATAACCAAATAAGCTGGTTAAAGTGAATAGTTTATGCGAATTTATTACATTAACGGGTAATAAGAATAATTACCTTTGAAGTTTGGTCAACGCGATTAATTACTTTGATATGTGATCTCATCGACCAAACTTTATTGTTAAATGTGAATAATTATGCAAAATTATTCTAACATTCATTGAGGAAGCGACGTTACTACCTTCCGGCTCCCGCTGCTAGCGAAGCCGTATTTTTTTAAGTAAATAAAAAATTGCCCGATGTTCATTTTAGATGCCGCAAGCATTGCGAGCACAATTTTCTCTGCTTGAGTTGAGCAATTAAAAAACGCAGATTCCTACAAGATTCGGGCTCCCGCAGCTAGCGAAACCGCAGGATGTTTTTTAAAGTTAAAGAAATCTGCCCGGTGCCCACTTTCCATGATACTGGCATCGGGAGTGCGATAAAAATTCCGCATTTGAAACAAGAGATAGTGCAAAGACAATCCACGAATACAATGCTTCGAAAAGTTTTAACTTTAAACGATTAAACTTTAACTATGACCAACGCACATCAAATTTTTAAACGGAAAAAAACAGAAATAGATACCAACAGAAAATACTTACAGTGACCAAACTTCATTGGTAATTATTCATAATAACTGGTTAATGTAATAAATTATCTTAATTAATGACGTTGACCGGCTTATTTGGTTATTACGAATAATCGCCGGTTGTTATCCACAATAACCGAAAAGTCCAAAATGACCGTAACATACACAATATAAGATCAAAAATATCCGGGCACATTTGAGTTTGCACATTTCTTCGAATTTTAACAGAAAGGCTAGACAAGCTGCACTCGAACTTCGACCATTGATGAAAAACAAAAAGTTTTCGGTTCATCCCATTAAGAGAAAGCTGATTATAATCTGTAGATTTCACCACTAGTTTTGTTCGCTATATATATTGCTTATATGCATTTTCGTAAAAATAGCATGTACATTCGGGGAGGCATAATACCAGCCTTTACAGGAATAGGGACCATGGAGAAATTTCGAGCGTGCTGATTGGTTGTTTCAGCAACGTCACATATGCCGCCAGAGCAACCGGTTGTGGAGCAATCGAAAGAGAAAGGTAGTTTCTGCATTATGCAGAAGCATATGCTGTAGTTTTGCATATGCTGAATCTAATTATAATAATAAGCAGTAGTTTGAGACTAATGCATACAGATACTGTAACTATTATATATGTATGAGAAAGAAAGAGTGACTACGTGAGTGTAAATGATAAGTTTCAGTTAAGGAAGAAAAAGGACTAAAAAAATTCACAAAGTTCTCAGATCAGCAGATAAGTAGAAAAACAGTTTATTTATTAATGATATCCCTTTCTCAAAACGAAAAGATTTATTAAACTACTTAATTTTTATCACTTAAATTTTAATATTGAAAAGAAATGGCAAAAAAAAATTGAAAAATTGAAAAGTCAGAAATTATAAAATAATTGACATTGCAAAATATTCACATTAAAAATTAATGGCTTTCAATTTAAATTACAATGAAAAGACTGCGTTTTAATCTAAAAAAATTTTAGATATTTAATTAAGAATAGCGGTTTTTATAAGTTGCTCAGAGATGGCGCCACTATTTATTTTGTTTCACACTATTTCAGCCATTCTGTCAAGCTAAATTTGTTATACAAAGATTGAAATTGATTGAAAATAGCAAATGTATTTTCGTTAGTAACTTTCGATTAAAAATCTTATTCATGGATGTTAATTCGTATTCATCAGAGGATAAACTTTAAATTTACTTTGAACACCACTATGAGGCATGTGGACAATAAGTCTATGACATCATACGTGACGCTGCTTAAATAACCAATCAGTACGCTCAAAATTTCTCCATTGTCCCTATTCCTGTATAGGTTGGTATTATGCATTAGGGGAGATACAGCGAAAATGGAGTTTGTCACATCTTGTTTTACGGAAAGTTAATAACGAGATGTAACTTTCATAAATGGTTATGTTTGTTGCGCATAGTATGTACCTACATTTTCGTAAACACAGCACAAATATTTGGGAAGATTTAAAAGTTTTCTTTAAAAATATCCAAATTTTTCCACAAGTGTTTGCTTGTAACATACAGAGTTTTCCGCCAAATTGTACGAAACTTACAGAATTTTTGACAATATGTCAGAGAAACATTGTATTAAAATTTGAATTAAAACATGTGAATATTACAGGAAATATGAGCATTTGTAATAAATAATTTTTTACTGCAAATGAGCGTGATTTTTTTCATAACTTCAGAACTAGATATATAGGGCAACTTATATAAAAATTTCAGTTCAATACTATTAGTATTGAGTAATATATCACATTGCAACTTGGTGAATTTCGGTACACTAAGAGAAGCTAAATGATGAGGGTTCTTGCCCAAACTGATATTTTTAAAACTTGAATCTTGGAATAGTAATCGTCTAACTGTAATTTAAATTTTGTATTTAACTTATAAGTATACATGAGTATTCATGATATTCAATTTTAATAAAATTCAGTATTATTGTTTGAAGATTCAAGTTTAAATCTCAGTTCGGGCAAGAACCGTCATCATATAGTTTCTTTTTGCGTGTACCAAAATTCACCTTGTTGCATTAACGATATCTTTCTGAATACTAACGGTATTGAACTGGAATTTTTATATAAGTTTCCATGTGTAACTGGCTCTGAAGTTATGAAAATAATGACGTTCAGTTTCACACATGCGCAGTAAAAAATTATTTACTACAAATGCTCATATTTCCTGTAATATTCATTTTTTTAAAATTAATTTCAATACAATGATTCTTTGACATATTGTCAAATATTTTGTAAGTTTCGTACAATTTTTTGGAAAACTCTGCATGTTACAAGCAGAAAACATGCGGAAAAATTTGGGATTATTAAAGAAAGCCTTTATATCTTCCCGAATATTTGTGCCGTGATTACGAAAATGCACGTAAATACACTCATGTCCATAAATTAAGGATAATTCAAAATCACACAGAAATTGAACTCTAAAATAAAAATTTCACCTGTATAATTATCACACACATCTTGAAGAAGAATATGCAAATTACAGGAAACCACCAGATGGCGCGGATAGTACGTCACAATGACGAGAGTGTAAGAAAGGGGTATATAAGGAATGGTGGCAAAGAAGTAAAATTGTTCACAAGCGCTTTAAAAGCCTTTCAGTACAATAACCGCATAGTTATGGCACAAAGGAAGCATTTGGATGATTTTTTACGTGGTAGAATTATCGGACGACTGGAATGTGGACGTACCCAGCTGGAAGTATCCGAGGAACTTGGAATCGCCCAGAGTGTCATCTCCAGGCTTTGGCAACGATTCCAAGATGATGGTAATGTGAGTAGATGTTACAGCACAGGTCGCCCCCGAGTTACAACGCCGAATGAGGACCGGTATTTGGCAGTTACTGCCAAAAGAAAGAGACGGAGCACAGCATCAGACCTGTCTCGTCAGCTCTCTTCAGCTACCGGTACGACAGTTTCAAGGCAGACCGTGTACAGACGCTTAGGGCACATTGGTCTATATGCTCGTAGGCCTGTCAGATGTGTTCCACTTACCGCAACTCACTGTCGCCTGCGATTAGCATGGAGTAGAGAGCATGCATTATGGACACCGCAACAGTGGTCTTGTGTGATGTTTTCCGACGAATCCAGGTTTAGTTTGCAGTCTGATTCTCGCCGGACTTTCATATGGAGAGCGCCAGGTACCCGTTACCACCAAGAGAACACCATTGAACGACACCGTTACGGTGGTGCAGGATGGCTCGTTTGGGGAGGAATTATTCTTGGTTCCAGAACTGATCTGCATGTTCAGAGTGTAACGATGACAGGCCACATCTATCGGGATGTCATTCTGGAACAACATGCACGTTTGTTTCGGGGCGCCATGGGTGCTGAATTTCTGTTTATGAATGACAACGCCCGTACTCACCGTGCAAACATTGTAGACGAATGCCTTCAATCGGAGGATATCACCCGTATGGTTTGACCAGCATACTCACCGGACTTGAATCCAATAGAGCATGTGTGGGATATGCTTGGCCGACGAATTGCAGCCCGTCAACCCCCTCCCACCTGTCTACCGGAACTTCGGAGGGCATTGCTTGATGAGTGGTGTAATATTCCCCAAGATCAGATTGATAATTTGATACTCAGCATGCCTAGGCATTGTAAGGCCTGTATTGCATCGTCCGGGAGACATACTCCGTATTAACCATCATACTAACCATGTTATACTGTTTTTTGTAAATAGGTTCTTTTTTGAAATTTGCTCCAGGGAGTAAAAATCGCAATTTTTATTAATTATGTCAAACATATAGCATCTGTTTTGGTCTTTACCTTTTGTTTAATAAATAGACTTTACAAATAAGTCAAATTTGTTTTGCTGCTGTCTCTTTCTTTGCCTGAACTTCATTATCCTTAATTTATGGACATGAGTGTACTATGCACGTCAAACATAACCATTGATGAAAATTACATCTCGTCATCAGCCTTCTGTGAAACAGGATGAATCAACCGCCATTTTCGCCTTCATCCCTTTCTGGGCCCCCCCCCCCAAAATGCCCTCTTGACAGAATATTCACTGTAAAATTTTGATTTCGGTCGATAGTATGTCCCACGTTCCTCAGCAACTGATTGAGAACCATAGTATCCATATTAACTCCAATTTTCTAGCATCTTCAAAATTGTGCATTATTATTTTTGGTACCAGTGTACTTGCTATTTAGTTTTCTTAAGAAAAACTAAATTTTTTCGCAATTTTTGCTTATAATATGGAGAGTTTTAAGCCAATTTATACGAAACTTACAGTATATATGACAATGTGTCAGTGAAGCACTGTATAAAAATTTGAAGTAAATACTCTGAATAATAAAGGAAACTAGAGTATTTGTAGTAAATAATTTTTTACTGCGCATGGAGAAACCTAGAATATTTTTTTATTTTATAATTTGGAAGTAAGATATATAGGGCAAATTATAAAAATTTGCAGTTGAAAACTATTAAGATTTAGACAGATATCGACATTGCAGCGAACAGAATTTCTGTTAAGAATTTCTTTAAGAGAAGCAAAATACTGAGGGGTTTTTTTCCACAAATTGATATTTTTTATTTATTCGCAAATTGATATTTTTTCCTATTATTGTAAATACAAAATTTTAATTCTTCTTTACATTTTACATTTTAGATAAGAAATTTAATACTTAATTTGTTAGTTTTACTTTTTGGAATCAATGTATAGTTGTTAAAACCAAAACCTTAAAGTTGTAAATAATGAGATCAGCGATGTGATTATACGTTTCATCAAGCATCAAAACTTATCATCAATCATCAAAATTCATCATATAATACGTTTATGTACATTAGTATGGTAATAGACACTGCAATCCAGCGAATGAAAGTTTGCTTGATTCTCCATGTTTCATCTGATTATGAAGTTTCTAATCTTATACCATCGCTTCTTATCTAAAGATAAAATTTCTTCTTCTCTTTACGTTGAGGAAATATAGTTCATATATAATGTCTTAATAATATTTTAATAGTGTGTCATTTAATTTTAATAGTGTGTCAAGAAAATGATCAGCTAGTTAACAAGAATTAGTCCAGGAATTTCCAATGCAGAATTCTGCTTTCATTGTATATGAATTTTATTTGGTAGTTTTACGACTTTCAGAAAATAGCTTATCAAACTAGGCAATTTTCTATGCTTCTATTTATGAAATTTTTATTAAAGCTAATATTCTAATTTTTACTCTATCAATATTAGATTTATATGATGTAAAGTTTAAAAAAATGATGAAAAATGATAAAATTGAGAAATGAAGATCTGCAAAAGTTATTAAATTGAGAATTGACGATCTTCAAAATGTTACTAAATTGAGAAATGAAGATCTGCAAAAAGTTACTAAATTGAGAAATGAAGAGAGATCTGAAAAAAGATATTAAATTGAGAAATAAAGATCTGGAAAAGTTACTAAATTGAGAAATGAAGATCTGCAAAAAAGTTACTTTGCAAATGGTCTTGAGATTTGAATAGATTTCTCGGTCTGTGTATTTTTTCAAGATCCTGAAAATTTCTTATTGTTATTCTCTGTAATTGATGTAGCACGATAAAAATTTTAGAAGTATTTTAATATTTTGAATAATTTGAATAAAGATAACTAATCTTTTATAAAACCTTTGAAAAAGTGAAGAGAAATAATTTTTTTTCACATCATGTTAAATAATAAAACACGCTCATCTGTGAGAAACAGACTAGGCAAATTACTTTTCTTTTTCGTATTAATTTACAGATGCAATTAGAAACTACACAGTAATACAGAAACTTAATAGAATAGTAAAAACATTAATGTTTAAAAATTTGTTGTTTTTTGTTTAGTTTTCATTTAACTAATCTAGTGTACGTGCACTTTTTCAGGTATGGCTGGAATTCACCGTAAGTTTGATGCGCTTTTCTCATTTCTACATATTATTTATAAATAATCATGAATTTTAAAACAATATTTTAGATATCTATACTGCTGCATTTTTGTTACAAGGAATCATCTAATTTTAAGACGCTTGCGTATCTGATGCAATGTATTTTTTAAAAATTTCCACTTATTTTGAAACGATTTTTCAATTAATATCTCTTTAAACATAATTTATATGAAATGCAATCATAGAAAGAAAATTGTAATTTGTCACTACATTTGTTCTTAATCCTTTAACCGGTTTATCCGCACCGTGTACGAGTTACCCAAAATTGGCCCTAACTGGTTTACCCGTACGGTGTACGAGCTACACAAAGTT
>BGPR01004805.1:37584-56599 GCA_013235015.1 Araneus ventricosus
CGTACGGTGTACGAGCTACACAAAGTTGGCCCTAACTGGTTTACCCGCACGGTGTACGAGCTACACAAAGTTGGTCATAACTGGTTTGACAGTACGGTCTACGGGTATCGATATTTTCTCCTTTCTTTTTCCGGTTTGCCTGTATTTTTAATTCTCGTAACAAAACTATGAATATTTTTAAACAGATGGCGTAGTTTGCCCAAGTCACTGAAATGCTTTCCATTCTGGTCTTTCGTTGAAGGGATTTTTTTAAACACTGAAAAAGAGACGCGATAATTTACGCACCAAAAAAATATGCATTTTTGTCAACACCTCTGGTAAAATAATTGACCGATTAAGATTAATTAACACTGTCAAAATATATACATATAAGTAGCATAAATATTTTTTAACTTATTTTCGTATTTCTGTTGAATATAGTAATTTTAAATAAAATTGATCGTCGGTGGATACTATAGCGTCCTTTGGTTAAGAGTTAAGTAAATGAGCTAAAAAAATTTGCCGCCAAAGCAGAGGTGTAAAAATTTCTTTCTTGATTGTAGAAACATTTTTGTAATAAAAATCCTTGTTTTCTGTTAAAGAAAGTTAACTTGAAACGTTTATGCATACTAAATATTTTTTTTTATTTATTAAGACAATTTTAATTAAAAGATTTTGCAGTAAGCTTAATATTTTGTTTGGAAGAGTCAATTTGCGTATGAATGTTTTCTATAAAAGAAATACTCGTATATATTTTAACAGTCTTGTAGAAACTAGGTTTTCTGGTTTCTGACTTTCAAATAGGAAATATGATAAATTTAAAAGGAATAAGCATATATCATGTATTTGGAATTCATGATTTTACAGTAACATGATTTTTTGATAAATGAAAAAAACAGAAAACAAAATAAACATAAATTATAAATATTTCCAACATTCAATAGAAAAAAAAAATGACTGGAGGCTGTCTTTTCAAACAGCCGCTGATGTTAAAGGCGTAGGACTACTTTACTCGGGTGAATCTTTTCCGATTTCCATTTTTTTTGTAACTTCTGTTGTTACCCTTTATCTCTAAGTTAAGACATTAGTTATGTTTTTAATATATGTCGTTACCAAGATATAGAGGATCGCGTCACCAATTCATGCTTATTTTTGCCCAATTTTGCGACTAAGTAGTCATTGAACTACAATTCCGATTTTCATTTTTTTGTAACTTCTGTTGTTACCCTATCTCTAAACTAAGACATTAATTATGTTTTTAACGTGTGTCGTTACCGAGATATGGAGTATCTCCTATATACCTTTTCTGTGGCGTTCTGGCGTGTGAATAAAATTCTTTCCTGAGATCCCCTTGGGAGGAACATAAAAAAGAAAATCAAAGTAAAAGAATTTAGTTTTTTAAATAGCAACTATAAAAACAAATATTTCTTATCTGAAAGCAAACGGAAAGGAAAGGGACACTATTTTAAACAATGCTTGAAGGTTTCAGCAAAATATGTATTTAGCGTCACATAGAAATGAATACAATTCAAATAAATTCAAAAATTAAAAGATCATCTAAACAGGAAATACAAAGAAGAATTAAAAAATATTTTTATACCAAAAAAACAGTTGAAAATTCACTGACATTTCTATTAAAAACTTATATTAAATGTCCAACATTCATATTGCAGATTACAAAATTGATGGCAAGAATGACCAAGGTAAGGTCGTTGAAGGTATTTGAAAAATCTTCGAAAACGAATGAATAAACTAATTTTAGCATCTGGTTTTCTAAGAATTAGTTGTCAAAATATGAATGATTTTAAATAATATGGTGCCACTTATATGAGAATTTTTTTTGAATGTAAAGTATCACATATTTTTTACTAAAAAAATTAAAATTCAAAGTATTAAGCGTATATAAAAGAAATATTTTTGTCAACATTTGTTTAACTTAAATACGTAAGATAAGTTTTATAGCATAAAATATTACCAGTTAAATGCATAGGATTATTTCCATATTAAATAAAAATTTAAAAATAAAATAACAAATATATCCCCTCACAAAAGATATTTTATACGTGTTCTGGTGTTTATCACAGTGTGATATATAAAACAGTAAATATCCTATCAGGCATGCAAAATAATTCGAATTAAATACTGTCGTCTAAATAAAGAGAGCAAATTATCACAAAAAATGCAACATTTGATTATATTAAAATCATTTAAATAAAGTAATTTCTATATTTGAAATTTTAAAATTAATGACAAGCACTGAGGCGAAATCAGACAATGGAACAGGCACGCTTTTAAAACGAGCATGAAGTATCAAATCACAAATGATGAGAATTTTAAAAACTCCTGCAATTTGCAATTGTTATTTTAGTTAAAGTGAATCAATTATGAATTTCACAAATATACAAACTCATATCGACAGAATGATGACAGGCTATGGAAGGTTCCCTATTAGCAAAAGATACTGTACAATATTGCTACGATATCCTCACGATATTGTACGGTATTCAGAATATCGAATAACATCGTGAGGATATAGTACAATATCTTGTGCTAATAGGGTTACATGCAAAATGCACATTGCTATTTGATTCCTTTATATTATGCACTATTTTTAAAATTTTGATCATCCCAGAAAATCACTAAATTTATTTGTTTTTGAAGATTAACATCCACACCAGGAGAAACAAACATTTAGTGTGTAAAATGGATGACAAAACAAAAGTTTTAGAATTTTTTGTAATATTACACAGCATGCATATTTCGGAGTACAGATTGATAAGAATCATAACTATCGTAGAAGAAACACACGAAAATATTTTCTATGCATTAATAATACACAATTTTTAAGTCCAAGATATTTAACTGCTGAAAAAGTAACATATATTTATTCTAGTAATTGATGGTAAGTTATTTGTTATTAATCTTTTCTCAAAGAACGTAATATATTTTTTGTTCATATGCTTTATTCTTTCATGTCTGCTCTAAAATTTGGACAGAATTATTTGTTCACATGATTTTAAGAAATTTAGATGAAGCTAATTTTCAATTCTCGTCCACCTGGACATTTTTATGTCCATTAATATAATAATATATTATGTCCTTTAATATATTTAATATAATATATTAATAAGATGACAAACTTAAGCTCGAACATTAGCTCCAGGAAAAAGAGGACAAAACTAAATTGAAGCCAAAAAATATCATAAATAAAAGAAACATTTAATTCATTGCAACAAATAATACAGAAAGAATACACAATAATATGATAAATGTATAAAAAAACATTTGTAGCATAATTTATTTTGCACTTTTCTAAGAAAGACAGAACTTACAAATGGAGGACTGTCCTCCCTAAAGGATAAATTCTAGCATCAAATTTGCAACTAACGAAAATTCTATAATTATTGTAAAAATACAGCTGCAGCTGCCCAATGTAAACGTGAATTGTAATTGTAATATTCTACTATTTATCATTTTATTCCAAAAAATAATATTTATTTTCTGAATTAAAAAGGAAGAATATTAAGATTTTAATTAAAATGTTTATTAATATGAAAAATTTAAATTCACCAGGGCCGTCTAATTATTTCTGAAATTAAAATAAGTTTAATATATGTGGTATCCCGTTAACAAAAGAAATATTAAAATATCTACAGTTTCTTTAACCCTCTAAGCGTTTGAGCTGTATTTTTCCGTTTCTCATCTTGAATTCAAAATCAGATAATCATGTTTATGTGTATAGTTTCCTTAACTACCATTGATAAAATATCCTTAGGCGTTCATAGACTTGATTAAATTCAATAAAGATCCAATTATTAACTTTAAAAGCAAATTTTAATACTTAAAAGTTATTAAATCAAAATAGATAACCGCCTAGAGGATTTTAAAGCTAGAACATTTTAAAAATTTCTGGAGATAAAAATCTTGTAATTTATACTTTTGAAGCTAGAAATTTGTGTTTAATTACACAGCATTAATATAGTGTGAGCAATAAAAGATAACATAGGGTTAAAATTATTTTATTAAAATATCACAATTCCTTAATTAAAAGAATATTTAATTGATAATTAAATTACATTTAAAATATAGTTTTATAAATTTATTAATATGTATTGCAAAGATATTTATGTCGGATTTAAATAACCATTTTTTAGAATATTATCTGAATTTATATCTTATAATAATCTCAATTAGAGAATGGCAAATTTCCCAGTATATATTTATTTTTGGATGATGAGATGGATTTTGTGGATATTGAATTTTCAAAATTATATATCATAAGTATTATATTTTATTGAAATATTTTATTTGCTTATGGTAAGAAATAATTATTGAATTGTTTTGATTTTATCTAAATATTTGCTTCTAAAGTAGTTTTTACTGCTTAATTGGCTCATTTTTCTGTCTTTATCCTTAAACACCAGACTCTGCCCACCATGGAGGGAAAGGTAAGAATTTTTTGTATTTACCTCTTTATATTAAGAACATTCCTACATTAATTAGAATCCTGCATCCTTTTCGTTTAGAAAATAGCATTGAGAAATTTAGATAATTATTTTAAAAAGCTCTCTCTCTCGAGATTATAGCAAATTTCAGACCTTCATGAATAAAAAGATAGTTTTTTTTAATGTGTTTGCTTATCTGACATGATACACGTTTCTGTATAAAAGCATGTTAACTGAAACACAAAACATTTTAAAAGATGAAAATTTACATATTACAATCAATTTTTTCACCACAAGATGTACTTCTGCATAACAATTTTTTGAACTATTCACTATTTATTTTTATCAATGACGTTTTTATGAAAAAATTCAAATTACATGGTTTTATCCCACTAGTGGTTTAAGAAGGTTTTATCCCACTAGTGGGGTAAAACGGTTACACATGTTAGATTTATGGGAAATAAGGATAAATAGATTTGCAGAGGAAAAGCAGCAGACCTTTTTATTTTATATGACAATATAAAAATATTTGATACAAAATTCGCATGTAAAGCAGTTGTCTTCTTCATCCGCGCCACTGCAGCTTCCGTGAGCCCAGCTAAAACAATTTCTATACTGTATCCATCCTTTGCATTTATTTAAATATGAAAATACATGAATTAAATATCTACAATCAACGTCTGATATGTTTTTATCGTCTTCATCGGAAGAATCATCAGTTCTGTCTGGCCCGATCCTGCGCCACTAGAGCTAATAGAACCTGAATCAAGGTACCCGGTTTTACCCCAATCTTCCATACTTTATCTTTATCAAAGTAGGGAAGATAAAGTAGGGAGTAGTACTTCAGAAAAGCTCAAAGAATGATAAAAAAATAAATAATATTTGCAAGCTCATTTCAACTAGATTCACGAGATGTATTATGTACAGATGCCAACAAAGTAACGAAATGGGTACCCTCTATGACTTGAGTAGTTATTACCGCGTCTAAAAAACACTTCTGTTAACAGAAATGACTCTACAGGTCAGATTTATCCAAATTGACAAACTGAATAATAGAGCAATTTAACATAGTTAATAAAATGATATCTTAAACAATTCTTTTACGATAATGTCTTTATAAGTTCATGCTTATAAAATTTGCCTCCGACAAAAATTTTATGGACTTCTGACAAAAATTTCGAAAGATACAGGTTTTTGTAAAATGGCGCTTGCAGTCTGAAATGATTCATATAAACTTTCGCCATCAACTTGGAAATTAGATTTCTGAAATTTTTTTTTCGCTCACTAAAAGAACATTATTTTATAACTCAAAACAATAAAATAAACTCAGAAACAGGAAAAAATTAATGCTTTTCACAAATATTTAAATATGAACGTATAAAAAAATTGCATCTTGGTAAAACTTTTACAACAAACCAAAGTAAAGACACTAAAACTCCAGAGTCAAAAATTGTCTGCTAATCCCTTATACTTTTTGAAATATAGTTGTCCCCGCTTGAAGTGATCGCAGATGTAACGATCAATCGGTTGCACTCATAAAAATGGCGTGGAACGGATCTCCCTTATTGGAACATCTAGTGATCAACATTTCGCTTGTAGTGATAGGTTTCAGTGGGATGACGACACAAAACATGAGGACAGTGACGATGAAGAGAAACTCTGCAAGTTATTCGTACTTTAAGAAGATTATGCCAAATTGCCGCTCTGAATCTTTTGATGAGCATTACTCATATGAATGGTTTATCCAACGAATGCTTCAAAACTAAAATAGGTTGCTCTCAATAACTTTTTAAGATACCTTAAAAAAATAAATCTCCTTTTTTTAATCAATTCTATACATTTTATGGATTTTCTTTTTCTAATTAAAACTATTGAATACATTTCAAGGATGTGGTGTGGTCTGTATTTCCTGCTCTCCTTCTGTATTTACAGATTTGTATTACTTTTTCAGGGACTTTGTATGTTCTGATAATTCGGATATCGTGATCCAGTGTCATTGATCCGAACAGATCACTATAAACGGCGTCCACTGTATTTACAAAAAAAATTCGAAAGGGCACAGTCTAAAAGTAATACCCAGTAACGCAAACTAATTGAGGGACCATATATTATTTTTATTCGAATTTTTCAATCTACTCTCTTCGTGAAACATGAGCATTAAGAGCTATTATAAAATACCTGTTAAATAGATATTCTTTTTATCTTCAAATCAGGCAATATCAAAATAAAATGGAATTTACTTTTTTGAGAAAAATTAATAATTTTTAATCAGTTAACGTAAAATTTGTAGAATTTCAAGATGAATTTCCTTTTAGAAGAAAGAATACTTATACTGTTGAATTGCGAATTTTAACAAATAAACTATATTTTATTATTTTTATTTATGGGTCCGAGCAAGGTTTAAGTATAATTGACTATTTCGTCAAAAATAGGCGTGTTTATGATTATTTTATATAAAATGTAATTATTAATCATATACTTTCAACCTTTGAGATTTCGATTCAAAGTTAAAATAATTGTGATGAACACTGTCCTACTTAGGAACGAAAGTAACAGATGGATTACAAAATTTTTAAATCACATTTTTCGTGGTAATTTTTTGGATTAAGAATTTAAGAAATTACGCTAATTTATATATAATTTAAAAATACTCATTCTGTTTATACTTACTGTCTTATCGCTTTTTATATATGATTTAATAATTTCTGAAATAGCTAGTTTAAAATTGTGCTATACAAAGAAATTTTTAACTATTTAATCTAAATTTAATTGTGGTCAAACAACTTCCACTTGGATCAAAGTGAATAAAATATATCTTTAATTTCTCCGTCTCTGCTTTAAAAGTCATGGGTACGAACTGGAAAATATCCTCAGTTAGTTTCATTTTCCGAAATGTTGTGTTTATCGAAGGTGCTTTGGAAGTAATGATTGTGCAATAAAACTCCTAAGTTTCCTTATAATGCGATTGTGAAAACCTTTCCTTTCAGTGGTATTTTCCCTTTCGTCCTTCCTGGAGTATTTTTCAATTGTCTGTTCTTTTTGTATGGCATGTTTCATACAACTAAGCAAAAACAGCCGTTTATTCATTCATGTTGTGGGGTCCTCAGAGACAAATCCCACGAGACCCAGTGACCAGACTCCCCAGCCAGCTAGCTGAAAGCGAACGGAGAAAGGAAGCTGATGCCGTAAAAACGATCCTGATTACATAACCCGGAGGGTTTTTGAAAGGACCGTGCCGACTGACCGTTGAAAAGATCACCCAAGTTGACCGACAAAAGAAACGCATTACGTTGTGGCTCTTGCCAATGATGAAGCGGGAAGAGGTGCACAGGTTTGTGGTTGGTGAAATTGTTCATCACCCTGACAAATCATGGAAACTTAACATTTCGGCCACGCCTCAGAGGGCAGGGTCAAATGTGTTCTTAAGATGGAATTCGGACGACGGAAGACGGGATTCGAGGAGAGTCGATTGGAGTTTAGGATTCGATTCTCGTAATCGAATTTTGAAGTCAGGTCTCAGCACGAGACTCTGGACTTGTTCGGGCGTCTAGTCCCGTGAAACCGATAAGCCAAACCTTGGCTGAATAAGCTCTTAGAGAGCTGGAAAGCATCTGAGGAATTCTTCGGAATTTGTCTCGAAAGTGAACGTGCAAAACTTCACTGCCATTTACTTACTTCGGCAACCGATATAACTTTTTGGGAGATATAAGCAACTATTTGAGCGGTCTAATCCCTCAAATCACTATTTCCGGCCATCGGACAATGAACTCGCCTTGAGTAGAATTTTACTAAACTTTTCAGTTTTCTTACGAGTAGATTCACAGCAAATCTGCGATTTATTCCAGATTGAACTTTGACTTTGATTTACTCTATCTCATCCTGAGTTAGGCAGAATTTATGATTGATATTAATTTGTATATTTCTTGTAAATAATTCAGTAGCCAAGAAGCTTTAATTAAAATTAATATCCTGTTATTGCTGTGTCTGGTGAAATCTTATCATAACTCAGTATCACTGGGCTAAGACCCTACAATGTTTTGTTGGTTAATTGTGATTAGAAACAGCTACAAGAAATGGAATGGTTAATAGGAAAATGTTGTATTTAGATAACTTCAACATGGACACATTTTGTCATAAGAGAGAACAATCATCAATCAAGAATCAAAAGCATTTCCGTACAACCGCAGTATTTTAGTACGTCAGTTCCTATACATACATGCAGATTTTTCGACACTGAATTTTGTAGATATCGGAGAGAAACTCAAGAAGACATTCTCTATTTATTGATAATTCGCGAAAATTTAGTCAAAGATGAATAACAATTCAAGAAATAATATTTGTTTATTCTAGTAATTGATGGTAAGTTACTTAATAATATATAAATCTAAGCTATAAGCTATAAATCTTTTCTACAAATTATACATTTTTAGGGCGTATTCTTTTTTGTTATATTTCTACTCTAAAATTTGGACAAAATTATTTTAAATTTTTGTCCGATGGAAAATTTTGATAACCTTTAACATATGAAATCATTCCTCTCAACGTCAAATTTACAATGAACGAACATCTTAAAATAATTATAAAACTTTTAAGCAGCTGCAACAAAGTTAATAATTGAAATATTCTATTCTGCTTCTTTTTATTCTAAAACATAATTTAAAAAAGAAATAAAGAATATAATGATTTTAATTAAATTGTCATCGATATGAAACAATTAAATTGACCAGGAAGTCGATCTGTATTAATAAAAGTTGTCGTTTCGTCTAATAAGTTCCCCAACGCAAATGTAGTTGATATACAAGGTGCGTTCGAAAAGTTCGGTGAATGGTCTCATAAAATAAAGGAAACAATGTATACAAACAAAATACTTTTACTAGCATTCAAAGTAATCACCATTAGTTACAATACACTTTTGACATAGGTTGTACAGCTGCTGGAAACCGTCAGCAAACTCTTCTTTCGGTATCGCTGGAAGCATCGTTGTCACACGTAGCTAGATCTGAGTAATGTCGGAAAAGCGTAGACCTTTTTCTTACCCTTTTGCAAATGTTCGTGAATAATGTTGCTCACACTGTCTAGGCTTATCTTCAATTCTTCTGCTATCATTCTCAAAGACAGCCGTCGATCATCCGCAAGCATCCGTCGCACTCGTTCGATGTTGTCTATTGTTCGATCTTGTGCTTGTTGGTGGTCGACCGGAACGCGGCTCATCTTTGACATCTTCCTTTCCGTCTCTAAAGCGTTTAAACAACTCAAAAACACACTTTGTACTCACTGCGTCCATTTTCACTAACATTTCGTGTGTCTCCGTCGCAGTTTTGCCTAATTTGAAGCAAAACTTGATGTTCACGCGTTGCTCCATTTCGCAGTGACGCGCCTTCTCACACTGACTCGTTAAATTGGTCGTAGCGCGCACTTCCGCTTAACTATAGTGATTTGGACGCTAGGGGGCACTAGTTGCCATCTCTCTCAATGCGTCTGCGTGAGGGCAGCATCCGAACCAGCGAGGTTATCCTACTATGGGACCATTCACCGAACTTTTCGAACGCACCTTGTATATAGTACCCCGTTAACAAAAAAATATTAAAATATCTACAGTCTCTTTAAAGCTAGAAAACTAAAAAAAATTTGCAAGATATAAATATTCTTTAATTTATACTTTTGAAGCTAGAAATTCGTGTTTAATTAAATAATACATTAATATATTGTGAATAATCGAAGATAGCATAGGGAATGAACTGTCTCATTGAAATGTCAAAATTCTTTAATCAAAGAAAGATTAAATTATTATTTAAATAAGATTTAAAATATATTTTAAATTTCTTATTTCGTAATGTAACAATATTTATACAGAATTTATACAACTATTTTTCAGAATATTATCTTATTTTATATCTCATAATAATCTCAATTAAAAAAGGACCAATTTCTGTTTTTCCCAATACATATTTGTCATTGACTTTAGGATAATTTATTTCAAAATACAGGAAAAAATAAAATAGATTTTGTAGATATTGAATTTTCAATATTATATATATTTAATGATATATTTTATTGTAATCTTATAGTTGTATCTGGTAAGTATTGATTATCGACTTGCCTTGTGTAAATTTCTTGCAAATGTTTGCTTAAGTTATCATCTTATGAATTGGGCTCTTTTTCTTTCCTTCTCAACACCAGACTCTGCCAGTGATGGAGAAAGTAAGAACCTTTTGTATTTACCTTTTTGTATCAAGAGCACTCCTGCTTAGTTTTACTTTCTCGTTCACGAGAAATTAAGATAAACATTTTATAGAAGAATCTTTCTCGAGATACTGGCAAATTTCCGAATTTTGCACCTTCATGAATTAAAAAATAATTTTTGTAATGGTTTTATATGTCTGAGAGACTGTCAACTTATGTATTTGTAATAGAGTTTTGTACTAGACTAGTTTTACTTTCTCGTTCACGAAGTAGCATAGAGAAATTGAGATAAACATTTTATAGAAAAATCATTCTCGAGATACTGGCAAATTTCCGAATTTTGCACCTTCATGAATTAAAAAATAATTTTTCTATTGGTTTTATATGTCTGAGAGACTGTCAATTTACGTATTTGTACTTGAGTTTTGTACTAGACTAGTTTTATTTTCTCGTTCACGAAGTTGCATAGAGAAATTGAGATAAACATTTGTAGAAAAATCATTCTCGAGATACTGGCAAATTTCCGAATTTTGCACCTCCTTGAATTAAAAAACAATTTTTGTAATGGTTTTATATGTCTGAGAGACTGTCAACATATGTATTTGTACTAGAAGATGTGCCCGACTAGACGGGCTGTTATCCGGCCAACAATATATCAGATCTGATTGTCACGGATTTACTAACAAAAGTTGTAGTAGAAAATCTCATACACAGTGGCAGAATGCTTATGAAATAAAACTAGAGGGCGTTATCTCCCCTGGACTTTCTCGTATACTCATAAACAAAGATGTCATTTCCCCACCCTCCTCGTGCATACAAATTACGGACATTCGGTAACGCCACAATACCAATATCGTATAAAACATTTTTGAGAACCAAATTTTATTACAGATACCACACCTCTGGGCCAGGCGTTCTATCTACGAATTCTCAATTTCAACCTTAGGAGTTTCCATAATTTCTTCTGCTCTCATCAGCGCCGTGGTTTGAGGTTCACCACGACTTCCTTCGCACACCACGCCAAGGCGAAAATACAACAATACTAATGGAGAAAATACGCCAAAGGACAGTAAACTAAGCCAAGTGCGCGGAATAAGCAATCTGAATCTAATATGTATTTTGAACGCCTTTTCTTCAACCAACTGAAACGAAAATTAGCCAAGGATCTATAATTAAAGCTAATAGACATCATGCCAATTTTTATTTATTTAAGACATAGTATTTAGGAGTTACCGTGTTCATAAGCTTGCAATTATACAGACCGACAGACAGTCACTCTTTAACGGATTCGGTACAAAATTTGATATGGACCTACTTTCCTGATGATAAATACGAAAAAAAAAATCAAGAGCCCAACCACCCATCCTTCTTTATTTAATATCATAAATAAAATAGAACCCTACAAAGAGGACAACAGCCTCATGTTCTTTATAGATGGTTCCAAAACAGAAATGGGAACATAGTGCTCTTTTTGCTCATTTGAAAACGGCACAAAGTCTTGAAATGGAAGGGAAAATTAGAAAAATTACACAAAGTGTTTCAGGTCGAATTGATGAGACTGAAAGAAGCTATCATCAGAGCAAGTCAAGGTATCGAAGTAACTAAAATTTAGACAAACTGCATTTCGACTATAATGGCAGTACTTGATCCTCATACCCCTCATCAAATTGTCCGAGACATCTAGTCCCTTCTCACATAGAATCGAAATATTCTGGTTAGATGGATCAAAGCCCATGTTGGCTATCCGGGTATTGAAGAAGCCGATACTCTCGCCAAAAAGCCATCACAGAAGGCGTTGTAATGAAAGCTCTGAAACCTCGATGCGAACTTAAACAACAATTACAAGAACTGTTTTTTTTAAAAATGGAAAATTGTTTGGGATAATGGAAACTGGACCTTCCGTTCATAAAGCGCCCAAAACAGTTCACGTAAAACCAGTTTTTTGGACACTTGAAGAAATTCTGTTTGTAATAGGACACGGCCCATTCCCATCATTCCTTACCGCTTCCATTTACCGGAGAGCGACTCTTGTGCCTGCGGAGAAGTCGGCGATCCCATCCACTATGCGACATCTTGCCCATTGACTCTCTCTTGGTGTATTAGGAAACCTTCTCCTGTGGTACCAAAGAGTTCCTGAGAATTCGATTTTAAGAAAAATAATAATAAACATGATTAAATTCATAATAGACAATGAGAACATAATACGACTGGAATAACTTCTCAACTGCATTTGAAAAATAATTCTAACTTATCCTGCATTCATTAGACTGGACATACTATATCCTTCCTTTCTCATAATTCTTTAATAATAATTTCCCTGTTCCATGTATTTCACACTTAACACGCAATTGTTCTCCATCTTTACTACGTCACTCAAAAATCTATACATTGATGTTACTTTTTTCATGTTGTTCGTCACCATCTTCATTCATCAATTTTCTTTCATTCACACCCTGTATACAGGGTGTCCACACTTATGTGAACAACAGCTAATGTCTAAACCGTTAGGGATAGACATATAGTTCCAATCGAAAAAAATGCTTTAAATGATGGGAGGAATTATAATATATGCATTTTGAGTGAATAAATATATTCCTGAAAAAGTTACGAATTATAACTTTTTATACGGTCCCCCGGCCCTATCAGTAATATTTAGTAAAATTTTTTTGACACTCTAATATTTTTAAACAAAAAAAGTCCCACTCTTCTGCGACTAAAACTGAGCGAGTAATGGAGCTTTGAATTTCATGATTTTTACCAATCAGCGGCCTCGTCGAGCAAGTACTGTGCATTGATTGGTGGATCGTCTTCAAGACGGCTATTGAAATGGTGTAAAGTGGTCTAAGTCAGCGATATTCAAAGCCCCATAACTCGGTCAGTTTCAGTCGCAGAAGAGTGGGACTTTTTTCGTTTAAAATATTAGAGTGTCAAAAAAATGTTTACTAAATATGACTGAGAGGACCGGGGCACCGTATAAAAAGTTATAATTCGTACCTTCTTCAGGAACATATTTATTCACTCAAAACGCATATATTATAATTTTTTTCTTCATTTAAAGCATTTTTTTAATTGTAACTATATGTCTATCCCTAACGGCTTAGAAATTAGCTATTGTTCACGATAAGCGTGGACACCCTGTATATTAATTTATTTTGTTGTCAATTCTATGTGTAAACACCAGCTATGTAATTTTTTCATTTGCCATTCTTCTATATGCTGCAGTTAGAGACTGTGATATTTATCCTATCAGGCGCACAGACACAAAATACAAGTGGATGGTATTTCGGATAACGGTAATAAAATGCACGATGTGAAGGAGCTTCTGTTGTCACTATTGTAGATCTTTAGTAGGTTTTTTTACAAGGCAGATTTATTCTACTGTATGCACCTCTGAGAGGCCGAGAACCGAAGGGAAAAATCCCAACGGTCTCGAGAACCTCAAGACATGCGTCGGTTACTTTCAGAGAAAAAAAGCAATCTAAAACACAGAAAGGAAAATGCTTCGAGTTAGAGACGCCAAAACCTATTCACATAAAAATTCATCCGCGAAAAAAGATGGCGAGTAAATAGTCCCGTTGAATAAATTTGATTTATAAATTAATAAAGTTGAAACATTAATGGAAAATACATCAAAAGTTAAGGCAATTAATAGTTAAGTCGATTACAAAATAAATAATTAAGAAAAATTTAGATTTTTAATAAAACAGCTAAAAACCCCAGTAGCACAAAGATATTGTACGATATTGAACAATATTCGCAATATTGTACTATATCGTATAATATTATATAATATCGATCAATATTATACAATATTGGGCAACATGTTGTGCTACCTGGGAATTTGACAGAGATGCCACAAGATTCGAAAGAAACTTCGGTGGCAAAGATTTTAATATTTAAAAATACTGATAAAACCGAAAGATGATGTAGATGCAATTTTTGCAATCTAACAGTCACCATAGCAAAGACGAGGGGGAAATGTAGTATCAGGGATTGTTATGTTCGTGTCAGGTGATTCAAAGCCCAGAGTCAAAAGGAAGAGAGGGGTTGAACTGTTGACCATGTCAGATAACACGGGAGTGGACGAACGAAAACCGAAATACTCTACTGTGAAAAACTGTTTCGCAGCTATTGTTCACGATAAGCGTGGACACCCTGTAAATTAATTTATTTTGTTGTCAATTCCATGTGTAAACACCAGCTATGTAATTTTTTCATTTGCCATTCTTCTATATGTTGTAATTAGAGACTGTGACATTTTTCCGATAAGGCGCACAGACACAAAATAGAAGTGGATGGTACTTTGGATAACGGTAATAAAATGTACGATGTGAAGGATCTTCTGTTGTCACTGTTGTAGATCTTTAGTAGATTTTTTACAAGGCAGGTTTATTCTACTGTATGCACTTCTGAGAGGTCGAGAACCGAAGGTCTCGGTAACCAACGGTCTCGAGAACCTCCAGACATGCGTCGGTTACTTTCAGAGAAAAAAAGCAATCTAAAGCACAGAAAGGAAAATGCTTCGAGTTAGAGACGCCAAAACCTATTCACATAAAAATTCATCCGCGGAAAAAGATGGCGAGTAAATAGTCCCGTTGAATAAATTTGATTTATAAATTAATAAAGTTGAAACATTAATGGAAAAGACATCGAAAGTTAAGACAATTAATATTTAAGTCGATTACAAAATAAATAATTAAAAAAAATTAGATTTTTAATAAAACAGCTTAAAAGTTGCCAGAGATGCCACAAGATTCGAAAGAAACTTCGGTGGCAAAGATTTTAATAATTAAAAATACTGATAAAACCGAAAAATGATGTAGATGCAATTTTTGCAATCTAACGGTCACCATAGCAAAGACGAGGGGGAAAATGTAGTATCAGGGAATGTTATATTCGTGTCAGGTGGTTCAAAGGCCAGAGTCAAAAGAAAGAGAGGGCTTGAATTGTTGACCGTGTCAGATAACACGGGAGTGGGCGAACGAAAACCGAAACACTCTACTGCGAGAAACTGTTTCGCAGCTATTGTTCACGATAAGCGTGGACACGCTCTAAATTAATTTATTTTGTTGTCAATTCTATGTGTAAACACCAGCTATGTAATTTTTTCATTTGCCATTCTTCTATATGCTGTAATTAGAGACTGTGGCATTTTTCAGATCAGGCGCACAGACACCAAACAGAAGTGGATGTTACTTCGGATAACGGTAATAAAATGTACGATGTGAAGGAGCTTCTGTTGTCACCTAGAAAAGACGATGGGGAAAATTTAGTATCAGGAATTGTTATGTTCGTGCCATGTGGTTCAAAGGCCGGAGTGAAAAGGAAGAGAGGGGTTGAACTATTGACAGTGGGGATCAGATAACACGGGAGTGGATGAACGAAAACCGAAATACTCTGCTGCGAAAACTTTTTATTAAATTTGCAATGTTATAAGTATGGAGACTTGGAAATATTTTTATCCGGAGCAACTCCCGGTATATTCACTAGTTATCTATATTGATTTGTGTCTCGAGATTTATTCCACTAAACAAAAAAGTCATTTATTCAAGTTTCGTTGGTTAATTGTGATTAGCAATAGCAATGAGATATGGAATTTTTTCTTTAATAATGTCGTATTTAGATACATTAACGGGGATATATTTTGTCTAAAGAGAACATTTCGAGATAAATAAAAGGATTTTCCTACAACCTGTAGTAATGTTGTATAACAGCCCCGAGGCGTAGAGGCACAGTATTCGCAGCAGAATTCTCTTGTAGAAAATCGAACATTTTTTCAAATTTTTTTAACTTTTGTAAAATATATATATCACCATGCAGTTATTATCTACAGATATAGATCTACATTTCATTTTCTCTGTTCTTTATACATTTAATGCATCGTCTTGCTCTATTAAGAAAAAAAAACTAAATCAAAATGAATTCTCTGTAATCTTAGTGCGATTTAATTATTAACGATCATTTAATAAAAAGATTAAATTAATAAAATATTCCTTCTGATGATTTTCATTTAGATACGCTTTCTAAATTTCAAACGATGAAACTAGATAAAATTGTTGAATATGAAATTATTCTACAGGGTGTTTCAAAAATATCTGGCAATAATGAAAGGGTTGGTCAAGCATACGATAAGCATACAAAATTACCTAGGAACATGGGTGCGCAAACGCCATCTAGAGGCAGCATATAACATTTAAAATAAAACAGCGCTGGCCAAAATGCCTATATCTTTTTGAATCTTAAAGGTCTTGAACTGGAATTTTTAATTAAGTTGCCTTTTATATCTGGCTCTGAAGTTGTGAAAGAAAAATTAGGCTACCTTTAGCGCATGCGCAGTAAAAAAATAAAATCATTTATTACAAATGCTCATATCTTCCCAAATATTCAGAGTATTTACTTTAAATGTTTAGACAATGCTACTCTAGCATATTGTCACATATTCTGTAAGTGTCATACAATTAGGATGAAAACGCTGCAAATTATAAGCTAAAAACATGAGGACAAAATTGGGATTTTTTAAAGATACTTTTATATCTTCCCGAATATTCCAGCTAATATTATGAACATACATATAAATATTGCGCATAACATACAAAGTAATTGACGAAAGTCGCAAACCATTATCAGATTTCTATGAAATGGGATGAGCTAAAATCCCTTTTAAACATCATCAATTTCTGGTCGGTCCCCAAAATGCCCTCGAGACCGAATCTTCAATGCAAATTGTCATTTAAAAACTATTCTTTAAATGGTCGAAGTTCGAGGAGATATTTGAAAAACTGTGCAAATTTCAAAAAGTGTTGGCAATTGCGGCAAGCGATGTATTATTTTAAATGCCATCTGCTGCCTCTGGATGGCGTTTGCGCACCCATGTTCCTAGGTGATTTTGAATGCTTATCACATGTCTGATCTAACTTTCATTTTTTTCCAGATATTTTTCAAACACCCTGTGTATACAATGAATAAATCATAACAGAAATTCCTAACTTCTACATTTAAAATTGACTATGTGATGCTTAAATGAAAACTAACCAGATAGAAATGTAATTTACACGACATAACAAACCAGAAATCGTAAGCACTGGATATAAAAAAATAAGAAGTAAGAAAATGATTTACTAATTCTACTTAGATTCAGAACTTTTCACAGGGAGGAGGACCGTTTTCTCATAAAAAAATTCACGATATATTTTTTTTCCATTTAACTCTTTGAACCAGGCTAGAGTGAGAATTCAAGTGCCTCAAAAACTGGAGTAAATTTTCATTCATGAAATCAGAATTAAATCATCCTTTTCTCTACAGAAATTCCAGGAAGACGACACCCTCGGTTGAGCGATCAATTGTCAACAAAGAAAGGAACTAATTTTCTCCCGTAAAGTTCACCCAGGCGCCTGAAATCGTCTGAGTCCCGTCTGCGTCGAATAAGACGGTTCGAGGCGGGTTAGGGCTCATAGGGTTAAATGATCGATTTCAGTTCATATCGTAAGCATAAATTAACATGCGAAAATTCAAACTGCAAATTTTCAACGCATCGGACTAATACCGCTTGCAACTGTAACATTTTGAGAATACTTTTTAAATTGATATTTATATAATATTTCTAAGAGATTGATGTCTAACTTAAACGCATCTGTGGTAAATTCTTTGATACTTGTTACTATATTTTCGACCTAAAGAAAGTCATCTTCAGTTTGTATATGGTTCTTAATTTTCACAGATAAAATAGCATTTTAAATGTTGTGAGAAAATGGTATACGGTATAACTTTATTTTTTTCATTAAAATTCAGCCAATTTATAAAATACAGGGTATGCAGTTCTTTTAATGATTTGTTACAGGAAAAGGAAAAACCTTTTGGGAGATAAAATTTGTCTAAGAGGGGCGCATATAAATTTAAATGGGCACCTATGTGCAAATTCATGGCAAGTCTGTTGGAAAAAAAATTCTGGCCTTCGTTTAATTATTTATTATTATTTTTCGATTCATGTTCTTAATTACCTCCAAAGGATGAAAAGTTAAAGTTCGTTTCAATAATTTTGATACTCTCTATAGGATCATTTGAATAAATCCATTCCCCAAACGATTCATTGTGCTGTATGCTGAAAGAAAAATAAGACACCGTTGAGTGATCCCATAAAAAGTTACTTAAAACATTAAAATTTCCAAAAATATTTGTTAGATTTTAACCTTACATTTACATGAAATAACAAACGAGGATTTCAGTTTGCTGTAATGTTTATAATTTTTCTAGATGCAGTATTTGGTATTGCAAAAATTGTCTAAGTAGAATACAAGATGTCATTTTAATAATATTTTAAACTCTTTTATTTATACTTTAACATCTCTTGTTTTAGATATATTTTATACATCTGCCAACGGGATTAATGCAGTCGGTGGAGTCATCGGTAA